>JAAEAF010012122.1:0-14926 GCA_011037195.1 Triatoma infestans | reverse complement strand
TTTGATAGAATACCCATAGAAAACTTTCTCCAAGGAATTCATAATATTTAGTTAAAACACTTTTCTTAGACGAGGAGTTCTTTTTAGTTTATATGTTATATTAATTTCATGTAGGTGGCGCAGTCCATAAAGTATAGAAAGAGTACTATAAATATTGAAATCTAAGTATAAACTAATTCAATCAATATCTAGTTTCCAGCAAGCATCAACATAAACAAAAGGAATTGAACTAATTATTAGTGCAATTAAACAAATAAATTATGTTGTAAGTTGGATGTTGAGGTTCGGTTATACAAAAGAGCTCTTTTTAAATTTTTACCGACATTTCGGCAAGTTTATTGCCTCTAAAATCTATGAATGTTAGAACAGACACCAAAAACCTATCCCTCAGTTATAACAATCTCTTGGAATTAAGACATGGTTTTCCGCTTCCGCTCTCCTAGCCCTTTATAAATCCTGACCCGTCCAATGTCCTTAACATTTGGTAATGGTATGTCACAGGTTAAACTACAGTTTTTGTAAATAATTCTAATTGAAAATTTTTGTAAGTACATTTCCTAAGTTATTTCCATACTTTCTTATATAAGCCTCATATTGTCTAAGTTTCAATAGTGGTGATGTAGTTTATTATTGATCTGTTCTACAACAATAGTTTAAAATAAATTTAAATGTGCTATATATATCATATTTTTTATTTAGTTTATTTTTAAAAACTCGATCGAAAATATTTATTTTAAGTTCATATTTTATGTTGTTTTTCTATTTTTTTACTTTCTCTTACTCCTAGTAAGAGGAAGTATTGTAATCACACCGTGTCAACTTTTTCTGATATCGATTTTTCGTGTCAGATTTTCGATATCAAGTTTTCACCGGAAATATCCGCTTTGAGGTCCCCTGAGTCCAAAAAAGTGGTTTTTAGCAAATGGTCTGTGTGTGTGTGTGTGTGTGTGTGTGTGTGTATGTATGTATTTGAACAGCATAGCTCAAAAACGAAAAAGCGTAGAAAGTTGAAATTTGATATTCCGTTTAGAGGTCACCATGGCATCTGACTGTACGTTATCTGTAAAAATTCCTCAACCGGAAGTACCACTTTACTAGTTGGATTTTTTACTTTTTTGCGATTTTCTCGAAAAACGCTCCGACGATTTTCTTTAAACTTTAAACATCAACCACAAATACAAAGAGCTACAACTTTTATTAGAAACATTTCTCCGGGAAAATGCATTGAAGGGCACTTTTGGGGGAGTGGTGGGGTTAGGTTTCCATCTAAAGTGCTATTTCAGTTTATTAGACAATTCTGCCATCTAAATAATGTTAATTAGAATTAAATATGTTGTTGAAATTGCGAGTTTGAAAAAATCGGATAACCGGAAGTGCATTTACTTTACCACTTTACTAAATGATTTATTCACATTTTCGCAATTTTCTCAAAAATGGCTCTGACGATTTTTTTGAAACTTCGTATATAAACTAAACATGCAAAGATCTACAACTTTTATCTAAAACATTTCTCTGGGAAACTTCTTTTAAGAGCACTTTTATGGAAGGGGGGGTTAGATTTTCATCAAAGTGCTATCCTATTTCATTATACAATTCTATCATCCAAACATAATTAGTTAGAAATAAATAGATGACTGAAATTCCGAGTTTCAAGAAAATTAGTAAACCGGAAGTGCGCTTTTACTGAACAGTTTTTTCAGTTTTCGACGAATTTCATTAAATTTGGTACACAAACTATAAAATTTGTAAATTATCATTTTGAGAACTGGAGTAAGAGAAAGTTGTGTGAGTGTTTCACACCAGATTTTTTTATTTGTATTTAAATCTTTGTACAGACCCTGAAGAAGGCAATAAATTTGCCGAAACGTCGGTAGAAATTTAAAAAGAGTTCTTTTGTAAGACCGAACCTCAACATCCAACTTACAACGTTGAATACAGCAGTCGTAACAATCACCAAAACAAAAAATAAATTATAATAAGAAGAAGTGTTATATATTATTGGAGACAACTATATAAATTGGAATAAGAGAAAGTTATGTGAGTGTTTCACATCAGGTTTTTAAAAATAAATTTAGGTCTAAATAGGAAAAAAATATTCGAAGTATTTTATAACGGCAATTGGTTAAGCATTTAGCTGAACAAAAATGGTGTGATCCAAAGTATTTGGTACAACCTGTATATAATACATAATGTGTGTTGTGTGTTAGTTTTAATAAAAGAAGGTCGGGCAGATTTTTGTCCGAATAAGTGATAGCGTAGGGATTTACTGGTCTATAGAATCCCTTACAGTGGTGTACATATTCTGATATATAAAGTGTGTGTGTATGTGTGTGTGGAAAGGAAGAGATCATAGGCATAGCAAAGGAAGATTGTGTATATGTACGGTATCAGACGAAGGGGTGACACATACACACTGCTTGTTGGTTGATGGAAGTGGCGGTGCAATGGAATGGTATGGCGTCATCTGGCAGGGATGTAAGTGAGATGGACCACCCAGCATCTCACTAGTGATGGAGTTTCTCTAATATCTAGAATACTCCCACAGATGTACTACTCTGTCCGAACCGACTGTAGCTGTTACTTGCTACATATGTATGAACTGACCTAAAGTGAATACACTTCCGTAAAATGTAACACAAGGTTATATATTGAATTTTCACAACATTGGACCAACATCTGGTATTGTTTTTTTTTTTTTTTTTTTGTTATTGTTATTAAATTCTAAGTTTGAATTATTTTGCAAAACAATATTATTATTATTATTATAATACGGCTCATAAATGTTCTTCCAATCACAGGCGGTTGCAGATTTGTTTATGTTAGGAAAATAAAAGAATCGGAAGTAAAACAAAATGTATCGGAAATAAGACATTATTTGGTCTAATTATATTTCGGATGTTCTGTATATAATTATAATAATAAATTAATTATTAGTTTCCTATTTACAAAGAATTACAAAAGAGATTTCTTTATGAATACACCAAATTTAGTGGAATAAAATGAAATGTAATAAAATAATTAAACTACTTTAAAAGAAAAAATAAAAAGGTAGAAATATACAAAAGGTTCTTTAAACAAAAAATCAAAATACATATTAATTATACTACAAAAACGTTATAATGATGGAAAAATTAGGAAACTAGGCCCATTTTTGGGCAAAGGCCTCTCTGAGTTTAGACCAATAATGCTTGTTCCGAGCTGTACGCTGCCATAGGTTTCCTGCTTGTTGGACAAGTTCATGCCTCCATCTCAACGGCTATATACCTCTATTAGCAGCCGAGGAGATTTCTATACCAACCTAAAATTCTCCTAGTCCAGCGATCGTCATCTAATCTTGCAATGTGGCCGGCCCATTTCCATTTTAATTTTTTAATTCTGGCCGTAACATCTTCCACTTTTATCCTTCGCCTTAACTCTTCATTAGTGAGTCTATCCTTCCTGCTTACACCCAGAATGCTCCTTTCAATTGCCCTTTGCGTTACTTTTAGCTTTTCCATATTTTTCTTCGTCAGAGCCGGCCCTTATTTCCTATGGCAAAGAGGTGTGAAACAGGGCTAATCCCCTTTCGCCAAATTTATTCAACTGCATCTTGGAACAAGTGTTTAGAAATATCCACTGGCAAGATAAAGGTTTAAAAATAAATGGAGTTAATATTAGTAATCTGCATTTTGCAGATGATATTATCTTGATTGCCAAATCTGCAAATGAATTACAACAAATGCTCGAGGATTTAGACAATGCTGGAAAACATTCTGGACTTGTCATTAGTCAGGAAAAAACGGTACTGCTAATAATGCTTGTATATCAGATATTTTTATTAATGGCAAGAAGTTGGAATGATCCACCGAAAACATTTATTTTGGACAAACAATATCCTTTAGAGACAATTTTAGCAAAGAAATAGATCGCAGGATATCTTTCTCCTGGAAAAAATATTGGTCTCTAAAGTATATATTAAGAGTAAAATGTCCTTAAGTCTAAAAAGTCTGACCTTTAATAAGTGTATTCTTCCTTGCATGACTTACTGCGCAGATGTTCTATATATATATACATTTTCAAATGTATGTAAAATTTATTACTAGTTATCACAGTATAATAAATAAATTATCAAAATTATTCAGTTGCAGTAAGAGTAAGTCGTAAGAGATTTGATATAGATTGGGTATAGGATTCTGTAAGGGTAAGTCCACACCGGTAGGCAAAATCGTGCAACTGTCAATAGACATTCGAGAATATTATCCATAGACTGTTGAGAACAAGTTGCAAAACAATTTGTAGACTTAGTCATGCCTATATCACACCTATATACAATGTCTCGGGTTAGTATTGGAACCATTCTTCGTAATGGCCGGAGAACATTGGTGTAATAACCGCTTTGATTATTATTTTTGAAAGTAAAAACAGAAAAAGAAGACATTGGTGGACACGGCAGTTTTTATTAGAGGGATAAAATCTCTTGAATAAACTGAGATTGGAAAAATGCCATGGAATTCTAGAATTTCACACGGTTGACGGGAGGGTCAAAATCAATGGGAGGGAGGGGGAGTGATTTTTGAAGATTTACTTCTGATGGTTGGAGGGAAAATTGTCAAGCACCACACGAATTTCCGGGAAAACATCCCAGTTTCTCTCAGTTTTCCATTTGGCAGTCACGCTCCGTTTTCTGGCGACTGGGTAGGACTCATTCACCAGCTTAATGTAGTTTCTGTTTATAGGACAGTCCAGACTTACGAAATGTTGCGCAACAAATCGCATGTTTTCCATTTGAAATGAGTGACCTATAGACATGAGATTTTTATCTACGGAGAGTTGCACAACACCCAAATTATTCCCGTCTGTCTATCGACAATCGCAGAACTTTGTTCATAGAAAGATAGATAATTTTATTGCCTTCAAATCATTTGTACATATAAATGCATACAAGGCTCGTCACAATAAATATTACATAATATATGTAAAAAGTACATAAAATTAAAATAACTGCCAACAATTATTACATAGCAAACACACACACTGTATATAGATTATAAGTCGCCAATCTAATATTATAAAAACTGAGAATGGGAAAAATTGTGGAAATAATTTTATATTATTACCAGTTATTGTTTTGTTTTTTTTATAATTTTGTTAAAAAAATCATCTAATGAGTATATACATTTACTTAGTACATAGTCTTTCAGTTTCTTTTTAAAATCTTTTAAATTTAAAAGTTCACCCGTAGATGATGGAAACATTTTAAAACATTTTTATACCCATGGAGATATATAGGGAATTATGAAACAGTTTCTACCATATCTGTTGTGTTTGGTGGTCTGTCTGTGGATGATTTATTTATAAACTTTCAACAAACAATTTACAATATTGCTACTGAGCTAGGCATGTTACGTACACTTAACAGTAAAAATAGTACCAAATTTAATTGCAAGCGTTGGTTGGACAATGCGTGTAAAGACAAGAAAAAAAAAAATTAAAAATCTGTTAGTTCATTTTAAAAAGAGCAATTATAACTTAATTTTCCAAAAAAAAAAGTATTTAAAGGCTAAAAGTAACAATAAAATTTTTTTTAAATTGAAGAAACGTGAATATTACGACTGTGTAACGAAAGCTCTCTCAAACTGCAAAGACTCCAAGCAATTCTGGCGTATAATAAAAAAAAATAGCAATAAACACTTCAATGAAACTACAATTAGTATCGAAGCGTGGGAAAAATTTTACTCTACGATTTATAAACCTCGTATTCTAGACGATAATATTTATTTCGATGCCCGACATCCCTTTCTGGACTGCGATATTTCCACCAATGAAGTAATAGGAGCAATTAACAAAGGAAAGTTGGTTAGGGTCGCTGGTTCCGATAATATTCCTTACGAAGTTTACAAAGTTTTACCTCAAAATTGGCTGATTTATTTAGAATGTTTATTAAATAAAATTTTTGAAAGTGGTAAAATTCCCTCGGCTTGGCATGATATGGTAACAATAATGCTATTTAAGAAAGGTGATAACAAATTATCTGAAAACTATAGGGGTATATCTCTTGTAAATTGTTCCCTAAAAATACTCACTCAAATTCTTTGCGATCGACTCAGTTCATGGGCGGATGGTTGTCAAGTAATTCCCGAATCACAATCGGCATTCAGAGCAAGAAGAAGCTGTTTAGATAATATTTTTATTTTAAACTCCCTTGTGCAGCTGAAATTAAAAAAATAAAGGTGGCGTTCTTTTCGCGGCATTCGTGGACTTCAAACGGGCCTTTGATTCGGTAGCTCACACTAAACTATGGCAAAAATTATACGAACTAGGCGTAAGGTCCAAAGTACTGAGATTACTAAGAAATATTTATGAAAGTGCAACGTCAAGAATAAAAAGCGGTTATCAGTTCACAAAGTGCTTTAATATCACTGAGGGCGTACTTCAGGGTGACCCCATCAGCCCGTTGCTATTCAGCTTATATCTGAGTGGGATAAAACAATTTTTCAGGGAAAACGGTCAGGTGGGCATCAGGGTGACCTCTGACTGCGATATATTACTTTTACTCTACGCGGATGATTTAATTATTTTTGGTGAATGTTATCGAGATATTCAACATAAATTGTCAACATTGAAGGAATTTTCTGATAAGTATGCGCTAAATGTGAATATCAGTAAAACTAAGATAGTTAAATTTTATAAAGTAAGGCCCAAAACAACTCAAAAAATTTCCTATTGTGGTTTAGAACTGGAACAGGTTAAAGAATTTAATTATCTTGGCGTTTTGTTTTCCAGCTCTGGTTTATTTGCCAAAGCAGCTGGTCAGGCAAGCTCCAAGGCACATATGGCAGCCGGCAGTACATTGGCTCTTTGTTCTAGATCTAGATTATCATCATGGCAATCTAAAGTAAAGCTTAACGAAGCACTGGTCGCGAGTACACTCTTGTACAGTGTACAGGTCTGGGAACTTAGATATGCTGATGATCTGGAAAAGGCATCCCTTTACTTCTATAAGAGACATCTGCAGCTTGCAAAACATACCCCAAATTATGTAATCCGTCTAGAAACTGGTCAGTTACATATTCGCTACACAATATTGAAATTGACTTTGAACTGGCTAGTCCATATTCTAGAGATGGAAGGTAAGAGATATCCAAGAATACGTTTTAATAAACTCCTTGGTATTTCTGATCCCCACACAAAATTTAACTGGGTATCTCAATTCAAAGAATTTCCATCTCCAATTGATTATACGGAGATAGTCCATAACAATAACAGCCACTCTTTAAAGAAGAAATTCCCTACGATTTTAAAAACATTTAAAGACCTCCACAATTTCGACATTCAACGCTTGTCCAATTCTAATTTTAATACCTACTATAATAGACTTCTCAATCCTCTAAATAAATTACCTTTTTATTTAACCTCTAAAGCTCTATACCGGTATATTAGATTTTTTCGCAGATAAGACCATCTGGTAAATACAATGTCAGGATATCCAATAAAGCCTCTAGATATAATTTTAATCCCAAAATTAACTGTAAATTGTGCACATTAAAGGTTTTAGAAGACATTAAACATATATTAGTTGAATGCCCTTTTTACAGTCCCATAAGACAGCTCTTTCACTTAGATAATCTATCAGAAAACTGGCCACAAATTTTACTGAACCCTAATACAGAACAAGAAATCAAAACGCTCTTCAACTTTGTAGAAAAATATTTATCTCTGAGAGAGTTTCTCATAGAATAGTAATTAAACATACCCTAAGCTACTATCTGGTTTTGTCACACTAAGTGTAATAAATATTGCATGTATGATTCATCTTATATATATTCTCTGTATTTTTTTTTTAATTAATTGTGTCTGTTTTGAAGAATGTCTGTATAATTTTGTATTCTAAAAGAACCATACTCATTTGTATGGGGTTAATCCCCAAGGCAAATAAATAAATTGAATTGAATTGATATAAGAATTATGAATTGTATTATACCTTGTAAATAGTGGACAAACTAAACCTTTACTTCTTGCTTCGTAGGGGCTAATACTTTTAGTGACAAAAAAATCATCTTTGTTTTTAAACACCAACACTGCCAATTTATAGATATATAAAAATGGAAGAGTAAGCATATTTAACTTTTTAAAATGATCCTTACAACTTTCTTTCCGTTTAACCTTGACCAAGATATGAATTATCTTCTTCTGAATCTTGAAAATTCTATATACTTCCGGCGAGTTTCCCCAAAACTCTATGGCATACGACACTGTTGATTCAAATTTTCCTGTGATAAATCATTTTTAAGGCCTCAATATCTCTAGACATTTGGCCAATTTATAAAATAAATAAATTGTTGAAGCCAACTTAACTATCAACTGGTCAAATGTATTTTCCACTTCAAATCAGTCGAGATGTGTAATCCCAGAAAACCAAGCAGAATTCACAAATTTTATACTGGAATTATCCATCATGATAATGGGAAAACAGGTATTACCCTGTGAAGAAATAGACAAAATTTAATCCGATGGTTTTGTCGGGGTTAACTATTAAATTACTATTCAATGCCCAATTTAAGATAGTATTGGCTCCAGTGCTTGCATCGTGAGCTGCAGCTTGAAAAATTCTTACCACAAAAACTGGAATTTATATCATCTGCAAAAAGATGAATTGTCCCAAGCGACTTCAACACGGGCGGATCATGAATATACAATATAAATAAGAGAGTTCCTGAACAAGATACGAGTTGCGGGATTTTATCTACCAGTGTAGACAAGGCTGAAGAAGTACATTTATATTTGTGAAGACCAGATACTATATTGGGCATTCAGATAGTATTTCATTAAATTTTTATCATTTCTTACTGTTAGTAAGAGATAGTATTGCGATAATGTTAAATTTCTGAAATAGAGTTTTCACCGAAAAAACCTGTTTTGAGATCCCAAGAGTACAAAAAAAAAAATCCGCGAATAGTGTTTCTTTGGGTGTGAACAAAAAAACTGGCCGGACAGACGTACAAATTTAATACATCCTGTTTGGGTATCAACATTGCATCTGACACGAAGTTTCTGGACAAAATCCATGAACTGTAAGTGCTTTAACTTTTTTAGTTTAATAGGATTTTTCTAGAAAATGGCTCCAACGAATTTCATTAAACTTCGTATACTTCGTCAATTCGATAAATGACTAACTTTTATTTGAAACGATTTCCTGGGAAAATTGATATTTTTGAGGGTTTATTGGGAAGAGGTCACTTTAAACATTCTTCTGAAGTATAACTTTATGAAAATATATGGTTCCATCAGCTTATATAATGTTAAGCCACAATAGAAGCAATGTTAAAATTCCAAAATTGACAAAAATTTAGTTAATTGGAAGGGCAACTTTAATGATTTATTTTTTTAAATTTGTGAAATTATCTTTAAAAAGGCTGTAAAAATGGTCTTTAACCTTGGAATGCTAACCCCGCACAGATACAGATATATTATTTTTATTTGAAATATTTTTCCGTTTCAAAGTTTATACTTTTGTTCAATTGGCTGTGCAATGTAATTATTTGAAATATTGCCTGCCATAGATAAATCTCTGCCGCACAGATTTAAGTCCACAAATGTGTAAAAATGTTAAGTTTAAGGAAGGGTATTTCTCTTCCAACTGCTGACTATGTACGCTACTTAGGGTTATACATCGACTAACGGTTCACCTGGAAACACCAGACACGACTAAAAAGGCGAAGACCTCAACAGACGATTTAAACTATTATCATTACTTCTAGGCAGACGATCTAAACTATCCCTACAATATAAAAGACTGATTTACCTAGTAATACACAAATCTATGTGGACATACGCTATTGAACCATGGGGTTCAACCAAATATTCCTATTCTCACCGAATTCAGTCATTCCAATCCAAAATCCTTAATGAAAAATTGTGAGAAGAGAAAAATTGTTAATGTCCCCTCTAATGTATCAAATCTACCCTACATTTAATACCTCAATATTCCTTATATAGCCAAAGTTGCTAAATCCAAATATAAAATGTTCCATCTGTCTGTCTCTGCTCACCCTATCCTTTAGTCCGCCAGCTAGGTTCCTCTACCCTTCCAGATAATCCACCCAGACAATTGAAACGCCTCTGGCCTTGAGACTCTCCAATGAGTAACTATGTTATAATATGCCATATGTGTTTCTTATGGTCTCTCATCGCTGGGTAAGTGAGTTCTCCACACAAGTGATTTAGGTGATTCCTATTATTTATTCCCATATTTACTATTGTATTTATATGTAAATGTAAATTACTAATAAATGACAAAAAAAATGTGCTAATTCTTACACAATTATAGAATTTTGTACAAACCTAGTAAGTGAAAGTCGTATTCACACCAGATGTTTATTGGTGAATATTTTTAATTAATTAAATTTACCGTAATCAATGGACTAACTATAAAATGTTATCGATCAATTGTAAGGTAACGCGCAAGGAAGATATAAAATTAATATCAAGACATAAAATTGACATTAAAAACTTACTATAAAAAGTTCGCTTGTTTAAAAGTAAATTCAAACAGGTTTCTTACCACAACCATGGTAAATGAAACTAATCTTTGTTTATTATTGGTTGATATCTGAATGGCGCTTTACTATTATTATTCATCTATAAGAAATGGAGGTTATATCACACAATCCAAAGAATAGTGTACATAGTTTGAACGAATGATACAACGAAAAAAAACTTCATTAAAAGACTTAATGTAATTAAAGTTAGGAATAAAAAACATGGCTCTTAGGCTGAATTTCTCCTCTCATAATACATCACTGTCATATCTCTTTAATGATCTTCCAGAATGGTTGTGCCTCTATATTTTTTTTTTTTCTCGAGATTTTAAAGATGATGACAACCAGAATCATTTGCAATCATATAATATGATGCCTAGCAAAAAACTACGCAAGCTACTGCTGTGATATATGGCAACGATTTTTTTTTTTTGTGGCTCAATCTTACTGTGATATTTAATCTTAATAATTTCAAGAATGTAGGCAAAAAGAAACAAAGTAACCTAGACATATTTAAAAAACAAATCAAAAGATTCTTGCTTGTCTGCCCTACGCAGAGAGGTTTAATGTGCTTGGCAGATGTGTTGTATGTGTGTATGTGTGTGTGTAGTAGTGTAGCACGAGCGGTATTAAAAGGGCTGAATAATTCAGGGAAGGGAATAGCTAAGTGGTTAGCGTACTGGACTCCCACGAGGAGGACCTGGGTTCGAATCCTGCTGTGCTGCCCTTAGATTGTTTTCTTCCTAGGAGCCTCTACTGCTCACTGTCCAGTGATGGACAGTACGGTCTGTAACAAGTGAACACTGTCTGGAGGCCGGTAGTGTACTGAGAAGGCTTCGGGCGCCAATGACCATAGTTTTTGACGCGTCTTAAATTAAAAAAAAAAAATAACCCGTTAATCATAACAGATTCGCATTTTCGCAAGATACTGGTAGACAGTAGTTTTGATTAAAAGTCTCTGCTTATCATCGAAAAGAGGCTAATTTTCCTGGTGCCTTTGGTGTGAGCGGCTCGAGATTGATAGTGTAATGATGATAACAATTTGGTGATGAAAGCAATATAAAAATCACTACAGATTTTTACACAATTTATATTTACAAACTTAATCTTAGAAGAATGACTATGACTGATAATTATTGGCGATGAATTGTAGCGTTGGCTGTTGTGAGTCGCTTGAAGAATGATGTCGCACTGCTACCGCTCGCTTTAAAAACATGGAGTTAAGCATTTATTTGGCGAATTTTCTCAACAGAGAATTGATTCCATTATAATATCTTCAGGGTTCTTTCAAATTTATACAAGCGATTTCCAAATTTGAGGCATCTCCGGTGCCGTATTTGGAAATCAGATTTACCTCTCATACAGAACCTGGACATTTTAGAAAGAAGTGATAGTGAACGGGAAGTGGAACTGGCCTATTTATAGCCAAAGAATCTAATAATATTCTGCCGGAAGGAGCTTTGCTAGAATAGAATGGTGTTAATTAAAGTGACAAAGCCATTTATCTTCTATTAATTTAATTTATATTTTATTATTATTTATTTTAACCATACTTAGTTAAACTGACATAAAATCTATTATGGTAGTAGTAAAAGTTGAAAGTATAAAAATTTCTAAATAAATTTTTAAAAGTTCCTAAATAAATTAAGATTTTTTTGAGGCAAAGTTATGGGTAATTTCACTGTTGTGTCATTAAGCGAGCGCTTTTATGTTAACAGATGAAAGGAAACATAAAGCTTGGAGGAAGGACCCGCACTTTTTCTTCTCAAAAATAATTAACTGTCTCTTCCCATCCCTCTCTATGCAATAAAAAAAAAAAAAAAAAAACTAACCTAAGTTGCTTTAGCCAGCACCAAGTGTTACACAATTTTTCTTTGCTATAACTACAAAATAACTGCGGGATAAAAGGCATAGACATTCCCGCCCCAAAATTCTATAAATTAAAGAGTAATTTTGTTATTTTTGGGTAATATTTTATTTATTTATTTTGTCATAGGCTTCTTTAAAATTAAATCTACTTTAAATAAAATGTGTATCTCCAACAAAACTATCCGCAGTGATTTCAATATACTTGTTGTGGTGGTTGGTTCCGCAGAGCTGGAAAGCATCAGAGACATTTTCCGTGGAGCCTGCTTCATTTTGTGTCCATCGACCGTTTTTTTCGGGCGTTCGCCCATCTTCAGGATGCGTTTTTCAAACAGTGTGACAACACAGACTTGCACAGAGCAACTTAGTTTCACACTAACTGAGACGTATTTTTAAAACTCTTAAACTAGGTAAAGGGATGTACCCAGATGGGTGGGAAAACACGTGTTTGGGTTGTTAAAGGGCAATTTTTTTTTTTTTTTTTACAGTGGACACAACACGTGGGGGTCTAATCTTTAAACTCTGTTGTTGGAGGGAGACTTACTTTACAATTAATTAACCAAAATATGAATAATATAAGAAATACACAAAATAAATTTAAATAAATTAAACAACGATTAAACTAACATTTAAAATCCATTCATTCGTTTAAAATTGAACGATTTTTTATATAATTAAGTTTTTCCAGTGGGATGCATAATATAAAAAACTTAATTATATAAAAAAACATTATTAGGCTTGCGAGGATGTGAGGGTTGCGTGAAAAAGTGAAAGAATGACTGGAATTTCTTATTTCTTTGGAACTGGAAAAACTTAATTATATAAAAAATCGTTCAATTTTAAACGAATGAATGAATTTTAAATGTTAGTTTAATCGTTGTTTAATTTATTTTGTGTATTTCTTATATTATTCATATTTTGGTTAATTAATTGTAAAGTAAGTCTCCCTCCAATAACAGAGTTTAAAGATTAAACCCCCACGTGTTGTGTCCACTGTAAAGAAATTTGCCCTTTAACAACCCAAACACGTGTTTTCCCACCCATCTGGCCACATCCCTTTACCTAGTTTAAGAGTTTTAAAAATACGTCTCAGTTGGTGTGAAACTAAGTTGCTCTGTGCAAGTCTGTGTTGTCACACTGTCTGGAAAACGCATCCTGAAGATGGGCGAACACCCGAAACCGGTCGATGACCACAAAATGAAGCAGGCTACCACGGAAAATGTCTCTGATGATTTCAATATACCTTTCATTACAGACTTAATTGCAGCTCGCTATAAAAACTTTCATTCCCCCCTCTCTGAACATCTCTAATCCTCTAATTCATCACCTCTCATCTTCATCCCTTCCTGACGACCCGACTCGACGACCAAAGTGACGGAGGCCGCGCGACTTCCTCGAGTTGGAGGTCAGTAAGTAACAACTCACCAAGGAAAGTCATCAATGGGTGGCAGCTCCATACGTCTACACTTGGCACATTTACTAGTTGTAGGTGCATTGCTTTTACAGTTGTAAGTTTCAAATAAATAAAAAATAATGATAATAAAATGTGTTAAAATTCCTAATGTTTGAATTTGTGAGTTTCTAAGTTTTTTTTGATCATTGGATAGATAATCATGGGTACCTTTTATTTCCGAAGTTAACACCAGAGAAGGTTAATAAAGTTTGATGACTAATAGAAGTCTTTTCACTTGTGATGAAGAGTTTAAAGAACGCCCAACCTTGATCACTAGGAGCCGCCACTTGACAGTGAACCTTAGCTAGGCAGAGGCTTTTTTAAAATAAACTGTTCAATTCCTTCTTTAGAAGTGTAAAGAAGCTATAGTCTTGTGTAGATTGTTCTATTAGAACTATCCTAATTAATTAAACAAGATTATGGAATCTTAAACACTGAATATGGAATCGCACACATTACTAACTTACTTCAGTAACTGCCATCATCATATTTCGCAGAATATCGACAAATGATATAGTTGTAATAGCGTTTAAACAGCAAAATTTACTTCTTGCATAATCCTTAGCTAAATATTAACTTATTGATGTGCATATTATAACCTGAAAGACATTAACGGAACACAAAGGGCATTGAAAACTGAATATTTATGATCAAAGTAGTTAGAATAAACAAGTTTCCTGTTGTACCATAGCGTATTTCTTGCCTCAGTAGTCAAGACTAGCTAACTATAACTTACCATTATTACTCCAGATGCTCAGAATGGTTTAATACCATTGTATTCCAAGTAGCTCCAAAATAAACTAAAAAAATCTATGTGAAACACTCAGAATACTTTCTCTTACTCCAATTTACATAGTCTCTAGTTTATCAAACTCTAATGTATAACGCTTCTTATAATGGAGTTGATGAGGCGAGAAATTAGGATTGATTAATTAGACGAGATATGAAGACACTGTTATAATATACCTATAAGCTTACTCAAACTGCACTGAACTTGTAATGATTTTTATAGAATAAAAGGTGGGAGTAGAGATATGACATGATGCGATGTATATGGTTGAATCTGATAGATAGATGTCTAGATCTCTCA
>JAAEAF010012121.1:0-14664 GCA_011037195.1 Triatoma infestans | reverse complement strand
CAAACAACACTTGCATATCCCTCAACTTTGAAGTGCTTCTCTCAGCCATTGAAGAAGGCCCCACATTTATGGCGAAATTTAAGTTTCATCACTCCAATAAGACCTATATCACAATAATGAGAGTAAATTATAAATAATAAAAGATCAACCTCTCCCGTTAGAAATAAGAGTGTTACTTGCTTATCTTCCTTGATGTGAAGCAAGCGTTCGATCGGGTGTGAAAACCCGTGTCTACCCTGGGTAAGTTAATGGACTCATCCCACTCATTATTATATTATCATAAAGTCTTGCATGGCCGTTCGATACTTTGAAGTAAAAGTTGGAAATCATTCTCTCCAATCCAAAAGGCCGAAGAAGGTAAGATATTATCGTTGGCCCTTTCCAGCAGAGCGGATATTCCTCAACTTCTCCTCTTCTACGCAGCAATCCACTCTTTTCATCGTAGCCTATCTCATTTGAATAATCTCAAACCACCTCATTTCCTTAGCAAGATGATTCAAAAAATGGAAAATTAAACTGAATGAAACTAAATCCTAAAACATTACATCACTCTCCGTCGTATGACTCTCCGCCGTATGAATCTAGTAAAATTTAATTCGTATTCCCCCCACCAATTTCTTCCGCTACCTTGGGTTGTCCATAGAAAAATAGGAACCCACATACAGACCAAAGAGAATTGAATTTAAAAATGCTATAGATTATCTATACCTATCTGGACTATGACATTAAAATATCGAATTTGAACAAAACGACTACAATCCTTTCCAGCCAAAATCTTTCGCTCAATTGTTAATGTCCTCTTCTATGTTTCCAGTCTAACTACCCTTAGAAATTTTGTATCCTTGAATTTTGATCCTTTCGTCATTCTAGTCGCCAGAACCCTTAAAATTCCATCAATCCATGCACTCCCATATTATTACTTTAACATCACGATTTTCTCTCCTCAAATGATGAGAGCAATTAGCTCTGCTTAAAGGAAGTGTTGCCGCTCGGTAGCTTCCCGCCTGGGAGTGGGCATGTGTGTGTGTGCAAGCTTATGTGACGTGCAGTGTGACGCTGATATAGAAATACAAATAAATAAAAAATAAAATATTGCAATAGAAAGATTCAATGAAAATGAAAAATAGAAAAAAACTTGGATGAAAAGGGTCCATCAACTAAATGTACTTCCATCATTTTCCTTCTAGCGCATATTAAAGAAATACGGTTGGTTTGGCTACAAAAGAGTTTTGGGACATGAAGAGTCGATTTTTTTCAATTTCAATATGAAGAAAAAAAACCAAACTCTCTGGCCCCGCAGAACAGCCGCAGAAATGTTGTGTGTGTGTATGTGAGTGTGGTGTGTGTGTGGGTAAGTGTATATACGTGAAGAACGCGCATTGCGTATATATGGAAGTGAAAGGAAGGGTGTTGAAACATCACTGGAAGTTTGGATTAGGGATGGGAATGAAGAGTGAGGAATTGACGTGAATGTTGGTAGGTACGGGAGAAGAGAGAGACGATGAATAGTGTGGGCGAAGTAAACAACAAAGCCTGGTGTTTCTCCCTCCCTCCACCCGTGTGCCGACCCACCGACCACGTCCCATTTTACCGCTGCAGTCTGGTTCGTTAGCGGGTGGCAGAAAACATTTCCGCTTGGATCGCCAAGAGTGGCAATCAAGGTGGAAATCTAACCAGATAGTAACAGACATTTGGCTGAATTCCACTGTTTTATTTTATAATTTTGAATGTATTATACAAGAGGCTGTTCATTAAAAGTACGGTTTCGCTTTTCTTTTTTTTCTTTTTTAATACAAATAGCAATTTGTCCATTCATTAATTCTGTCCAATGGATTATCATTTTTAATTTGATGCTTAATTAATTTTGAAGAAATAGGTGGCAAATTAATTAGTAAGCGACACAACTTAATATATGATTTATCTTATAATTGCCATGAAAATTAAAACTGGTGTGAAACATCATTTGGTAAGAATCTGCTCTCTCTTAAAGAATTGATTTTCATCGACGCTTAATCCTTAAGGTGGGTACAGAGTATGCATGTATTAGCGATTCGTGATGCGTGATACGTGAATCGCGAGCAGTTCAAGAATAGTGTGTAGAGACTTGTTAAAAATCGATTTGTAAACAACATGATTCCTGTGTGCACAGTAATTCGCTCTTAAGAGCGGTAAATTGATGAATATCAAAGGCTATGCATCAACGGAACACGAACCGTTGATTCGCCGAAGTTCTGGCTGTGTTCATAGTTAATTCGTTGTGCGCGCTAGTTTGTTCGAGAGGGTTATGTTTACATTTAATTCCGCGTTCTTGTTTTTTTTTTTTGTTTTTTTTTAAGGATAATTAAAAACAATGGCCGAAGAAGATAATAGGCAAGAATACGATTTGTCTGATGTGCGCTTTTTCGTAATGAACTGATTCCAGAGAATGAATCGTATGAACTTAATAATTACCTGTCTCTATTTTTGAGTGATACATTCCACCATCTGCGTTTTTCCGTTTGTTTAAAAACTTCTTCTTTTGCGCCATGATTATAAAAACAGCACTAGCTATGGCCACGATCATCGTCACTCTGCATTTTTCAGAGCAGAAATATGTACATACAATTTAAAAATAATATACATGTACCTACTGAAATAATTAATATATAGGCTTTGCTCGTGCTCACAAATTTCTGTGAACTAATTTGAAACTGCAAACGAACATGGATAAATCACGCATCACGCATACGAATCTTGAACAAACACATAGTCTGTATGCTCGCATAGTCTGTACGCTCTGTTTGCGAATTACTACGAACTAGACGAATCAGCCATCGCGTATCACGAATCGCGAATACATGCATAGTCTGTAGCCACCTTTACAATGAGTCTGGGACTGGGACTGAATAAAATACCTTTGTAATGTAATGGTGATGTGTATTTGTATGCTGGTAGGCTGTGCAGCACGAGCGGTTTTGTAAAAGGGCTTGTAAGTATGTTTGAGGTAAAGATAAAAGTTTTAAGAAATAATCAAGAGATCACACTGCTTTTAAAATAGATATATCATTCTCTAAGAGAAATTAAGTTACTTTACAATATCACAATTATATCTTAATAAATGATGTATATCTAGAATAAAGGCCAATATCTATCACTGGCACTGAGCGATTCCTGAAGTGTTCGGCTTTTGTAGCAGAATGTGGCACTGAGCGATTCCTGAAGTGTTCTGGCTTTGGTAGCAGAATGCAAACTTAAATGCTTGAACATTCATTCTCTTTCTATTCATTGTCACTACCCATCTCTAACAATTGTGGCAAATATATCTAGGGTCATTTTTAACACATTTTGAATGGGCCCTACTTTTGCTCTGCATGCATTCAACCCAATTGTCTCCACCTTTTGACTGCGACCATGGATTTAGACATTTCAGCCAGTCCTCATCTTCTTCGCCGGAACTTGATGATTGCAAATTACTTTTTTGATTCTTGTTCGCAGCTTTGGAGACACAATTTTCTTTTTGTTAGCTGAAGGCAGACTTAGTTGTTTGAAAGCAGAAGTCAGAGTGTCCTTGTTTGAAGGTAGAGTACAGACTGTCCGAAGGAATGCTCTCTAACAAAACAGTTGGCCAAGTCGCATTGTATTCAATTAACGGATTTTTGTGTCTTTGTTTCCCTAATAGCAATGACCCCAAATTACAGTACCTGACTCTTTTCACTGCACTAAGATACATTTAAGACATTAACAAAATTCTATTTTTCAAACTATAAAATATTCTAAACTAATTTTCAAACTATTATTTTTCTATTTCGTTCTTCCACTACATCTTCTATTAATTTAATCGTGTCTGGTAGTTGGTTTTTATAAACAGATCCGGCTCCCTATTAGGAACGCAGTTATCACCAGAAATACATATTTTAAGGACCTCTAAATATATGTTCATACCAATTTATAAAACAGATAAATTGTGCTTTTCTTTGAAGGGCCCGTGTGAATCATTTCTCAATGACCCCACAGACGGTTCTACTATCTACAGCAAGAATTCCAAGTATAAAGAAAATCGGTTAAACGGAAGTGCGTCTTTCAGAATAGGTTTCTGGAATTTTCATCGAAAAAGTTCATCAATCTTCATTAAACATGGAATGCTCACTGAACAGATATGCTGTTCACATATACAGGGTGTCCCAAGGTATATGGATAACGACTTTTTCTCGGAAACTAAGATACCTAGAAAAAAACTAAAAAATACGTGTCCCCGTAGTTTTTTGTTAGAAAACCAAATTTAATTTGCAAATTTGTTTTGGTGCTTCCAGAAACGAGATACAGGCACCAACTTCATTTTTCAAATGTGGAGGTGTGGTTTTTATTTAAGAAATAGATTCTTCTGTTTTTTGGAAGAACAATTTACTTGAACGGTTTTTTCTTTGAGCGATATTTTACAAGTTATGAATGAAAACATGATTTCCTATAAGAAATTTCAAAATGATATTATAACGGTTTTTTGATTGAATAAGAAAAAAAGTACTATTTTATTATAAATTTGACTTCTCATTAATTACAGATCTTGCTCGAACTGGCCTCTACCATTAGAGATGTATTTCTTTGGTCGTAAGGTACAATTAGCAGGAAAAAGCATGTGTATGTTCGAGCAAGATCTGTAATTAATGAGGAGTAAAATTTATAATAAAATAGTACTTTTCTTCTTATTCAATCAAAAAACCGTTTAATATCATTTTGAAATTTCTTATAGGAATCATGTTTTCATTCATAACTTGTAAAATATCGCTCAAAGAAAAAAACGTTCAAGTAAATTTTTCTTACAAAAAATACAGAAATCTATTTCTTAAATAAAAACCACACCTCCCCATTTGAAAAAATGAAGTTTGTGCCTGTATTTCGCTTCTCGAAGAACCAAAACAATTTTGCAAATTAAATTTGGATTTCTAACAAAAAACTACGGGGACACGTATTTTTTAGTTTTTTTCTAGCTTATTTTCCGAGAAAATGTCGTTATCCATATACCTTGGGACACCCTGTATATTATTAGAAACAATAATATAATTATTTATTGCACATATGTATGACTTATTATTGAATTCACTTATATTCAAAATATTATTCCGATAAAATGTATTTTATAGGAACATTGGGCGCCCATGATTTTTAGGCTAATATTTAAACTGCTGTTACAAGCAATGTTGAGGCAGTGAGTGCTGCCTATAAAATATACTTTTAGGTAAAAAAAATTATAATCCCCCCTCTTTATTTTTTGTACTGCAAACCAAATAAAAATTTAATAAACATTGTATTAAACAATGTTGAGGGTTTCACATCTGATTTTGACTTTCTCTTACTCCCTTGTAAGAGGAAGTATTGTAATCTTGTTAAATTTCGATATCGAGTTTTCACCGGAAATATCTGTTTTGAGGTTCCCTTAGTCTAAAAAAGTCGTTTTTAAAAAATGGTCTGAGTGTGTGAGTCTATCTGTGTGTGTGTGTACATGTTTGTGAACAGCTTAGCTCAAAAACTAAAAACCGTAGAAAGTTGAAACTTGATATTCTGTTTACCTATCACCATGGGATCTGACAGTACGTTATCTGTCAAAATTCCTCAAAGCGATGTACCATTTTACTAGGTTTTTTTTTCTTTTTTGCGATTTTCTCAAAAATGGCTCCAACGATTTTCTTGAAACTTCCTATGTAAACTACACATACAGAGATCTACAGCTTTTATTTTAAAGATTTCTCTGGGACAATTCATATAAGGGTACTTTTATGGGAGGGGTGAGCTCCTGGATATTGTGGGCCTTGGCTCACAATCCCTGGGCGTTATATCTCTGGGGTAGCTCTGACGCTTTTTTGTAGCGTCCCAAATTGTGAGGCTCCGTGGAGGGTGGAGAGCTCCCGAGATGAATTTTTAATACTTCATTTATGAATTTAAATAAAGAAGAATCGTCAGCCGAAGGCCCCTTAGAGAAGGGGTGGGGGAAATTCCTCTGTGCATCCAGGGTTGGGTGACCAGGGCTCGGATGCACTGGGGGGGAGCTGGATATTTCCAGAAGAATGGAAAACTTGCTTCTAGGGAATGCGAGCCAACAGTCGCCTCGGAGGACTCGCACGTGGTTATAGGAAAGAAGCGAGGTAATTCTGGGTCGGCCACGGCTGTTGCGAATTCCTCTGCGAAAGTAAAGGAGGCTAAGTCGACTTCTGGTAAGGTATCCAAGGAAAGTGAACAGAAGAAGGAACTTAGTGGAAGATATAGGCAAAGGCGTGCGAGGAGAATGAGATCTACTCAATCATCACCAGCCGAGGTTATACCTATTGAAGCTTAAAAAAGATCTAGAGCTTCGTGGGACATGCCGCCTGGAATCCAGCCGGCAGGAAAGAAACGGAAAATAGCGGAGGCAAAGAGGAAGATGTTTCTAGCTATACCCAACAGCGATCACTCCGAGCTGCTCTCTGATGATGACGCTTCTGTCATCAGAAGGGAGATGCTCGCCATCGTTAGAAAGACAATTCAGGAACAGTCATGTAGGCTGAAATTTATTCAGTCGGGTATGGTCTCTGAGTGCTGGTTTCTTCCGGCCTGCTTTGATCAAGCCAAATTTGATAGGGTGTTAGACAATGTAAAGCCTAGTTAGGAAGGTAGGCACTTCAAGCTTATGAAGGCGTCAGAGGTACCCACCATGGCTAGGACTCTATGTTTATTCCGTAAGGCAAGCATACAAGCGCACAAGTGCTGAAAGGTCTTGCCTTCCGAAATAACCTGGATGTATGCGTTGGAGGAACGTTTATCGACAACAAGTCGAAAAGGGAGTATCCTTGGCTTACAGGATTGAGGATGCTTCTGTCCAGGAGTTGAGGAAGGTCGATTTTCGTCTTTTCTTTGAGATGGGCAGGCTCTTCATCGGGTTGAAGAAAGAAGATGAGGATGCTCCTACTACTTCTTCTGAGGTAATGGAACAGGATACACGTAGATCGGGTACTATCAGGATCTAACTCTTCCAATGTTGACTTGTAATTATGGCAGTTGACAGGGTAGAGATGGTACAAATTAACTTGCAACATAGCAACATAGCAAAGATGCAACGGCTAATTTATGCCGTTGTATTGCTAAGTTGCAATCATATTTTATTCTAATAGAAGAACCTTATGCCTATAAAGGTCTGGTTCGAGGTTTAAGTGTGGCTAACGGTGGACTGTTCGTGGTCGATGGCTGGGACATTCCTAGGGCATGCATTTTTGCCAGTCGGCGCTATTCTGCTTCGGCAGTTCTGCTCTCGGGACTTGGTGCGGTGAGGGTTGGTCTGGGGGTTGGTGGGCGTCGTCGCGACGTAGTTGTGGCTTCGGCTTATTTCCCCTATGATGGCCCCTGTCCTCCTCCTCAGGAGTTGATGGGTTTGGTTCAGAATTCGGAGGCCAATGACATACCTATTATAATAGGATGTGACGCGAATGCGCATCACGTTGTCTGGGGTAGCAGCGACACCAATGGTAGGGGTCGCGCTCTCATGGATTTCCTGGTGGATTAAAGGTCCTGAATAGGGGGACTGAACCCACTTTTGTTACTAAGATTAGAAGACAGGTCATTGATATTTCCCTTGCTTCTAGGAATTTTAGTGGTCTGATTAAGAATTGGAGGGTGAGTTCTGAGGCTTCCATCTCCGATCACAGCATGATTAGGTTTAGTCTGGGGATTGATCCAGTTACCCTAGCTACTTATAGGAATCCTAGGAGGGCGGATTGGGGTTTATATTCTAGAATTGTTGAAGATAAACTGACTATCCAATCAGAAGCCCCTGATGGTATAGAGGAATTGGGAAGGGAGGCTGGTATTCTTCATGAACACATTAGATCCTCATTCGAGGAGGGTGGTTAAGGGTAGTAAGAACCCCTGGTGGTCCTCTTCGTTGGAAAAACTAAGGAGACCGGTAAGGGGCTCATACAGGAAGGCTGTCTTTGCTGATTCCTTGGAATCATGGGATGGTTATAACAGTATTAAAAGAGCATATAAATATGCTCTGAGGAGAGCCAAGAGAAATTCCTGGAGATCCTTTTGTGAGGATATAAATTCGTTCCAGGAATCATCTAGATTGGTTCGGATTCTTAGTAAGGATAAGGACAGTCAGTTAGGTACCCTACGATACCCTGATGGTTCCTTTACAGGGGGGAAGGGGAGACACTGCAGCTTTTGGCTTGATACTCACTTCCCGGATAATATTGGTTTAAATGCTGCTTCGTCTTTGGTGGGTGGAAGGAGATGGGACCCTGAAGATGTATCCACCTTAGATGAGGTAGTTACACATGATAGAGTCAGTTGGGCAGTACAAAGTTTCTCACCTTTCAAGTCACCTGGACCGGACGGGATTTATCCTTGTCTGTTGCAAAATGGTGGGAACGTGCTGACGAAGGTATTGTTAAGAATTTTTAAAGGATGTTTGATGTTTGGTTATGTACCAACATTATGGAGAGATGTAAGGGTAGTGTTTATTCCCAAGCCGGGAAGAAGCGACTACTCTGACCCCAAGGCATTTAGACCCATTAGTCTTATGTCTATTCTCTTGAAAACTCTGGAAAGGTTGGTGGATAGGAATATTACTGATGGCCCATTAAGGAATCATCCACTCCATCCTAACCAACATGCTTATATTGTGGGTAAGTCGACAGAGACTGCATTACATTGTCTCGTCGAAAGGATAGAATCTGCTCTGGAGATAAAAGAATATGCCCTAGGGTGTTTCTTTGATGTTGAGGGGGCATTTGACAGAGTATCGTTTGATGCTCTGGAAGATGCCTTGGTACGAAAAGGTATACATCCCGTCTTAATCAATTGGATAGGTGTCTATCTTAGGAGGCAGGCGCACCATGATAGTACGAGCGGGGAGAGGGTGCCATCAAGAGGGTTGTCTCTCACCCAAAGTTGTGGTGCGTCGTCATGGATGACCTTTTGGTTAAGATGAATTCATCGGGATTTTATGTGCAAGCACATGCCGATGATGGTGTTATTTTATTAGGGCGCTGTCTGTCCACTATATCGAACTTAATTCAAAGCGCCCTTAACATGGTATATTGTTAGACACAGGATAAAGGTCTTTTTATTAATCCTATTAAGACCTAGGCAATTCTATTTACTCCTAGAAGGAAGATAGTAGGTTTTACACCTCCCAGGTTGTTAGGCACTTCCATACAGGTTAGTAAATCAGTGAAGTTCCTTGGAGGAGTTCTCGACAGTAAATTGAACTGGTCGGAACATGTTAAGACACAGCATCAAAAGGCAATAATCTCCTTTTGGCAATGTCGAAGAGTTGTAGGTAAGAACTGGGGGATCACTCCCAAGATGATGTTCTGGATTTATTGCATGGTTATTAAACCTAGGTTGGTATATGCGGCTTTGGTGTGGTGGCGTCGCATTGAAACACGATCCGCTAGGCAGCTGTTGGAAGAAATCTAACGTTTGGCTTGTCTGGCGGTGACTGGTGCGTTTCGGACCACACCGACCGCATCTATGGAAACTTTGTTAGGGATTCCACCTCTCTTTGTGGAGGTGAAAAACCAGGCAACGAAAGCCTGTTATAGAATTAAACAGGCAGGTCTTTGGCAGGGTAAGCGATATGGTCATTCTACCATTTATTGTGAGATGCTTTTAAGGATTCCCATTACAGGTTTCCCTTCTGATAGGAATTTGAAGACTTTTGTCTTTGGTCATTCCTACAGGGTTAGGTTGCCTTCTAGGGAAGATTGGTTAACCCTGGGTCCGTCTGGTGTGATTCCTGAGAACTATCTCCGATGCTACAGGGACGGTTCCAGGATGGATGGTAGGTCTGGGGCTGCCGTCTATTTTGAAACAGGAGACCATTTATTTGGTGGTGCCTCTTGGTGAGTGGGCCACCGTTTGCCAGGCTGAGGTATATGCAATTTTTTGTAGTATTTTGGATGAGAGGGTGCGCAGCACTAATTCAAAGGGTGTTTGTATCTGCTCGGACAGCCAAGCTGCGTTGAAGGCGCTTAGTTCATGTGTCTTCACTTCCAGATTGGTGTTAGAATGTTCTAAAAAACTGGAAGAGCTTTCTTCTCTGAAGGAAGTGCTTCTAGTCTGGGTACGAGGTCACGTGGGAATTTTTGGGAATGAAGAGGTGGATAGGTTTGCCAAATTGGGAGCCTCTCTCCCTTTTATTGGTCCCAAGCCTGCTATTGGTATGTCTCCTGGCTCATGTCTGTCAGGCTTCCAGACATGGATGACCTCACAGCACTCATCCTTATGGATGAGTCATGGGGTTTTCGGCGTAAGGATGTAATTGGGGGTCCAGACGGAGCTTTAAGTAGCGGGGCCCGATGTCTTTCACGGATCTCTCTCAGGCATCTGGTTGGATTCCTCACTAGGCATTGTGGCTTAAGGAGACATCTCTATACAATGGGGCTCATGCCTGACCCCTTATGTAGAGTTTGTGAGACGGAGGAGGAAACACCCATGCATCTGATAACGGATTGTTTGGGCTGTGAGGAGATTACGTTTAGGACCTTCGGCCAGAATAGGATTTCGGTAGAGGATCTTAAGCTGTGTCCTTTTAAGGTTTTGGTCCGATTTGTTCGGTCTGTGGTGAAACTTAGATGGTTAAAACTTGGGCCTGGATTTTCGTTCTAGTCCCAGTGGTTGTTATTCTTTAGGGGTAGCCCTGGGAGGCTTTGGATAGCGTAGGGTTTGTCCTCCCCTTCTGTGAATAATAATAATAATAATGGGAGGGGTGGGGTTATGGTTTCCTCTAAAATGCTATCATAGTTGATTACACAATTCTATTATCCAAATAAAAATTAATTTGAAATTCCGAGTTTCAAGAAAATTAGTAAATCGGAAGTGTGTTTTTACTAATGAATTTCATTAAATGTGGTACACAAACTATAAAATTTGTCAATTATAATTCTGAAAACTGGAGTAAGAGAAAGTTGTATGAGTGTTTCACGTCTGATTTTTTATTCATTAATGTCTCGTTTCATATACACTTAAAAACCCTGACATTCTCTCACTGTGGTAAATGTTATTTGGCAAATAAATTATATATTTCTATTATTACACAAAATCAGGAAACAAAATAATTGTTTAAAAAAGAATAGAAAAAAAAAATCACACAGTATGAATTTAGAAGCTACGACAAAATTTAAGACAAAATAAGAGAGTCAATAATATTTCTGGTCGAATCTGGTTAATCTTGTGTCAAGCTGGAGGGCCAGCCAAAATGTTATTGAGATTAGATTCCAGTTAATAATAATAGAGGAGATATTGTTCACTATGGACAAAAGATCAAAGGTTTACATTTACCGCTGGATAATTTGGTGTAATGTGCTGTAATGAGATAGCTATATGGTTTCCTTGTGTATGACAGATCTATGTAATAATAAATTATAAGGTTTTGTCTTTCAATCAGGCTGAAAAATTTTATTTTCTACCAGTTTGTTTGTTTGTAATGCTTAATTATTTGATTTTCGTTTTTTAAAACCAGGCCTTAAAGAATTTCATTTTAAAGCAAGAATTAATTCATCTCCATCATAATAACTGATCAACCTTTCGTATTAACAATAGCTGTTGTGTCTAGCCCTCCTAATATCGTTTTATCAACAAAATTTCAGCACTTCTTTCATTCTCAAAGCAGCCCACGAAGATGGCTGAAGAGCAAATGTCTCATGATCATTTCCACGAAAGAATCATCACAGTGAAGTGCAAACTCCATGGCTTCTCCTATCTATACTCCTATTTATCAATTATATAACATATTTTCATCTTGCATTGTATTATTGCAAATGTAAATATCAACCATTTTTCCCCCCACAACACATCGCAGATTGTGCGTTAAAGGAATTTATTAACTAAATGTTCCCATACTGGCTACATGTAATGTTTAACACCAGTACAAAGTGTATTAGTAATATTTTTCTTAATTAAATGCATATGTACTTTTTTTTTTTTAATTTAAGGTGAGTCAACATCTGTGGCCATTGGCGCCTGGAGCCTTCTCAGTGCACTGCCGGCCTCCGGACTGTGTTCTCTCGTGACAGACAACATTGACCATCACCGGGCGGGTGAGCTGTAGAGGCTCCTAGGAAGAAAAAATTTTTATTTATTTATTTATTTATAAACTGTTTATAAGTATAAAAACTCATTACAGTAAAGATTGGTGGCAAACCAAATACAGAAACAAACAAAAGTTGAAAAATTCTAGATAGAACACTTAGCACCACTATAATCACTTAAAAGAAAGTATAAAATGAAAAGTTATAATAATAGATTATGATTATGAAACCTGGTTAATAACATTGTGCCTAGTTTTAGACCCTCATAATAATGAGGGTCCGATATGTTCACGTACTGCACATGTATACATTACATGTTCAGTCCTCGAACGAGGTTATAATTGATGTCCATTATGGACGGATTTGGTAGGAAGAAAAAATCTAAGGGTAGCACAGCTGGACTCGAACCCGAGTCCTCCGCGTGGGAGTCCAGTACGCTATTCTCTTCCCTCATAATATGTATTTTTACTATTGTATTCATAAGTCCAGTCGACTTCGAATATCTTCTAGAAATGAACAGACTACACATTTCGAAAAAGGAAACGAATTCTAGGGTCCCTAGTTTCTGCTACCAACAGGCTAGCAATCATTCTCCGTTTCCTCGCAAGTGGAGAGAGACTCATACACAAGCCTCATGTATACTTTTAAAGTTTCTAAACAGATAATCCCAGTTCGTCAACAGAAGTGGGATCTGTTGTCCACATTTTAACCAAAGAAAGCGAAATAAAATAATAATAACGCTCGAGAATGGGAGAAAGGTCCAGTAGGTTAGAGATTAACGTACACATTGACTCAATGTTGCGCAACATTGTGTAAAGAATCCCCGTTTCTGATGGGATTCAAAAATTACTAAAACGTAACATACCAGATTCAAGATTCATTGTCGCGGAGCGTCTCGATGCGAGAAAATGAATCCTAGAAGCAGCTCCGCGACAAAGAGTCCAGATAAAGAATCCCAGTGCGTACTAAGCCTTACATTCACAATTGTTGGTTTCATATACTCATATGTAGGGAGGTTATAAGGTTATGTTTACATAACGGGAAGGTTATAAGGTTATGTTCCCCCATCATCACGATGTTTTTTGTCAAAACAGTGTGATAACATAGACTTGCACAGAGCAAATTGAGTTGATGAACAATAAAATGGGAAAAATACAAAATAAAATACATAAGTTGATAACAATAAAATGCCATAAAAAACAAATATTTTTTAAATAAAAAATAAATTTAGCAATATAATAAAAAAACAAATAAGCTCTAAGTTTTGGTGAATCAACTTATTGATAAACAACTGGTGACAAAAACTTATTTTCGGGTATCAACTAAATTTGCTCTGTGCAAGTCTATGTTATCACACTGTTTGGTAAAAAACACCCCGATGATGGGCGAACGCCCGAAACCGGTCGATGACCACAAAAAGAAGCAGGCTATCACGGAAAATATATCTGATGCTTTCCAGATGTGGGGAAAACTGCATAAATAATAACTATATTATTTATTTTTTTAGTTTAAAAAACAATGTTTTTATCACTAGGATCACTAAGTATTAGTAATAATTATTAGAACATAATTATTATTTACTTGGCTTAGATCCATTTATTTATTATTTTCTTGTAAGGGGATAATGCACTGCGACCTCTAGTGTTCCCGCTGAGTGTTCTCAGTGCACTGCCGGACGGCGAACAGTGTTCTCAATCTTTCAAATTGCATGCGGGCTGAATGCACGATCGGAAAGCAGCTGACGGGCGGAAATTTTTTTAACAAAATGAGAGTGAATATATATATATTGCATGAGAATACCACCACCCCTTTATAAACCTGTTAAGCGTGACGCGTTCCCGTTGATGTGTTGCGTGTAGGTTTATAATAAGTTTGAAAATGGTACATTTAAAATTTAATTTACCTCGATCATGGTTTTAATTGAAAATTTATTTCATTAATGTTGTGTTGTATTTTCTACAATATTTTTCTCTATACTTACTTCTTGTTTCTCAAACTTATATTTTTCTCTATCAATATGAATAATAGTTATGTTTGGTCATTGTTAATAAAACAAGCAAAATGTTGGTTGGCTGGGGCCAAGGAAAAAAAACCTTTTTAACTTTAAAAGTTTATTCTATCGACATTTCGGACACCTACATTGTCCTTCCTCAAAATCTACATTAAAAAAAAAAGAAACATAGGAAAATTACATAAAATAAATAAATAAAAAAACCTTGAAAACACTAAAAGATTGAAATAAACATTAAAAATTGAAAATTAAAGAGAGACACCTTTGTTTCATTCTTTTTTTTTGTATTTGCTGAGGAAGGACATCAAAGGTGTCCGAAACGTCTATAGAATAAACTTTTAAAATAGAAAAAATTTGTTTTTTCTTTAGCCCCACCCAATCCCAACTATTTTTTTGCTTATTTTATATATTTTCTTCTTCTCTCTTGTCTAAAAATTATAAGACTCATTCTTTTGTGTTAAATTTTCTTTAGGTGCCTAAAATCTCTTGCTAAATATTTATCAAAACTTACATAAACAATAATAGGTAATAATAATAATAATAATAATAACAATAATAACGCAAAGGAGGGGAGGGGTTAGCTAAGTGGTTAGCGCGTTGGACTCCCACGCGGAG
>JAAEAF010012120.1:0-20749 GCA_011037195.1 Triatoma infestans | reverse complement strand
TTAATTTATTTATAATATGACGCATTAACTTTCGTTTTATTGCTATTAAACTTGATAAGTTTCATTTCCGTCTTTCTCATGTTTAATATTTATTTTATGGACATCATCGCATGAATGGATATTTGAAATTAGAGATAATATAAAGCTTTTAATGTTGGTCTTTTTCAACTACTGGAACTTATTATTGTCAATTTTCGGACAACTTTAATGAACCTTTAATATCAATGCTATTTTTGCAAATTTTAATATTATATTAATTATAATAAAATACATAAATAATCTTCTGTGTTTTTTTAATTAAGGCGCGTCAATATCTATGGTCATTTGCGCCCGGAGCCTCCTCCGTGCACTGTGAAGGCATTGTTCTTTCGATACAGACAACACTGTGAGCTTTCACCGGGCAGTGAGCTTTAGAGGCTCCTCGGAAGAAAAAATCTAAGAGTAGCACAGCTGGATTCGAACCCGGGTCCTCCGCGTGGGAGTCCAGTACGCTAACCACTTAGATATTCCCTTCTCTCTCTTCTTATTTCATTTATAATAAAATTTCTTGATTAAATTGTATATTATATATTTTAAGAATATTTTTCTTTTTTCATATTTTTTTTTTTTTTAAACAACTCAATTTTCTCAATTAATTAAACAAGTTAAATAAATAAATAAATTCTAATTAATATTGTAATGACTTACATTTTTGAAAATGTGGATGGGTCCGCAATGCTGGATAACATAAGGATTTTGTTCCTGACAGGTTTCGGATTTTCATCCATCGTCAGAGCAAATTTACCAAGTTCGTGTAGAGAGTTCACTTCAGCATAATGTTTCTGTTACATATATATACAACCAACAAGTGTGAGTGTAACAGAAACATTAGGTTGAAGTGAACTCTCTACAGGAACTTGGTGAATTTGCTCTGACGATGGATGAAAATCCGAAACCGGGCAGGAACAAAATCAATATGCAAGCTACGACTGATAAAATACCTGATGAAATACATTTATCTAATCAATAGTATGCAATTTATCTTCAGATGATAGGACAGTTTAAAAATTGATCAAAACTTTATTGTGATTCAAGTTATTACGAATAATAAATTGACATAGAAATAATTAATACACATTATATTTATGAACTGTTGGACGTAATAAATAAAAGACATTTTTATGTTTGTAAGTGAAGAACCTAATCAGCGTGATTAATATTAATGAAAATTAAGTTTGTTTCATAGCTAAATGCCATATTTATATGACGGAAGTCGATAAAAAAATCAAATTTTTTCCAAAGAACAAGAACAAAAAGTTAGGAAATCCTGGGTCGCTAGTTGACGACCTTTTTGTAAAATAAATTTTTAAAAACCCATAATCGCTCCTTAGTTTCTATCTATGCGAATTATTTTGAGGAGAGATTATTTATTAAATGTCTCACTTTCTACCAAGAAGACCGATTGTTCTACATGACAGTGGTCTCCAATTTACACCAACACTCGTCCATATCATCATTAAAATTCGTAATATTTAAGCTTTTGTCGTTATGATTTAAAATAACGTATATCAATTGAATAATTGGCGGAATTTCAAACAGTTTCAGTCAATGCTATCAGTTTTCCGCAAATCGTTTTATGACTCTGCTAGAAACGGATATATAAAAAAAAAATGCGAATACAAATGAGGTTCAGACGACCATTTTATTTTATTTCTACAAATTTATTTAGCACAAATCTATTTATAACTTTTAATTTAACGAACATATTGAAGTATTTTATTGTTTACGTCAATAAAAAGATAAGTGAGAAATTTTACTATGAGCAATCCAATGAATGTTTGTTAACTTCTGATGACGTAGGTTTGCACCTGTTTTATACTTTTTAGAAAAAAAAAACTCTCGTCGTTATATTTCTCTGAATAATTAGGACTTAATTAATTTTTTTTTTTTTTTTTTTCATGAAGTCTTGAAAATCGAATCAAAGGGGTAATTATTATCCTGTCAATCTGGGAATACCAGTTACATGTGCTTTCCCAGAGAAAGTAGGATGATATCCCATCATAGAAGGTTGTTAAACTTGGGTTTAGACTCAATTAAGTGCACCTAAACTGCGCAGATTAGTGTCCTCCTTAGTGAAGCTCTTGTTTAACAAATTCGTCCATCTTTGTTTGCTCTTTCCTTTATTTTTTCTTCTGTCATTCCATTCCATTATTCGGCCTCGCTTTCTGTTCCGTCTCCATTCTAAAAATATTCTCAATACACCTTAATCTCTTATTTTTTTTTTTTTTAAAAAACTTCAGGATCATCACCCATCATCACCTGTTCCTCATTACCTCATACCTTCTCCACTGATTCACTCTAACGATCGTCTTTCAAGCAAGAGTTTCATTTCATAAGCTTTGGTTTCCGGCAATAATCACCCTACTTACTATAACTACTCTATATAAAGCTATTTGTTTGTTTTTTCCTTAGTATAATCACGTTTCATTACATCTGAGTTCAGCAGGCCTATTGCCTTTTTACCACTGCTTCTTCTTCTGCCCATTTCTTGATACCAGGAGCCGTTTGTCTCTCACAAGAAACGTAACTACTTAAAGCATTCACCACTATTTTTCTATTATCATTCACTATCATACCCTTAATGTAGCTGCTTGGGCATATTTTTCACTTATAAAAAGGCACACTAACAGCCCCCAGCAAAACTTCTGGCGGCAGTTTAAAATTGAGCCTATCTCACAACATCCCCTCCCAGAAAACTAATCAAATCAATTTGCTCGGAAAAATATTTCCAGTCAGAACTATTCCAATTAACAGTTAGCATTCCAAGTTCAAAGAAAAACGTTAGAGCCTTCTTCGAGAAAACCAGAAACAATTAAAAAATTATACTGTAAATTTGCACCGATTTCGTTCAACACTGAATTGTAGCCGTAGCATTTAATGTTGAACCGTTGGAAAGCTTAACCTTGCAATTCGCCCAGTAGCAGCAAAAAACATTTTTACCTGGAGAAATATTTCAAATAAAAATGATAGATCTGTATAAATTAAGTGCCGGAAATTTAAAGAAATCCGTTGCAGCCATTTTCGTGAAAACCGCGAAAACTGAAAAAAGAATTCAGTAGTAAACTTTGGGGGGGGGGGGATATTGATAGAAACCATGCGCACACCTCATGAACTCAGAGGACCTCAAAACATTAATTTGCTGTGAAAAAACTCAATTTTAAAAATTTGTCAATATTTCAATAAGAGATATTATAAAAATCTAAAAAGATAATTTTATTTAAAAAGATAAGTAGTTATAAAGATTCTTCTTAAGATTAATCTTTTGATTCACTTTATTTGACTTGAAAAGTATAAGTTAGTTTCTCTTTTTCAATTGACTCATTTTTAGCTAAACTACAATAGCGTGATTTCACAAGCACGTGCCAATTTCAGATCCCCCTTACAAATTAGTTCTACGGACTGACAAACAAAATAAATAAATAAATAAAAACAGGACTGTTTCCGGTAGTGAAAACAAATTCAAATATCAGAAAAAAAGTTTCACTTTTATTCGGTGAACGCAATATGTTTATTTCATTACTGGAATAATTAATTATTTCCACGTATGTACTTAGATTTGGAAAGTACCTATTTCTGTATTTGAAGTCGTGAAGTCTTTGAAATAAATTATTCCAATTTAATTTTTTACTCACCTTTGTTTCTTGATTATGATCAATTTTAAGTTTCTCTTGGCACAATTTGTGTTAAGAGTTCAGTGTAGGACAATTGCAAAGCGGTCTTCATGCACTATATTTGTCCACCCTCAAAGTTCCTGCCAAGTTTACGAAATTGATTTCAGGAAATGTTTTACAACCGTGGATATGAAAAATGTTGTAGAAAGATCGAAGTTATATTTCAGGAACCCGGAAGTTTCTTTTTAAAAAGATATTTATTTACAAATACAATAATACAAAGAGTAAAATACTTTAAAGTAATGGTTAACACTGAGAGACACTTTGAACAGTACGGTATGGTTGTGAGCTTGGAACTGCCTGCCTGCTGGTCGGTGGCTGTATTTATATGAAAGCAGCCTCTGCTGACTCGGCACTGGTACTTTTCCTATGGATGCATCATAACTCTTCCCTCCTCAAGTTTGGAGCTCCTGCGACAAATGGCATGAGAGTCCGGGGTAGGCAGAGGTTGGTGCTTGCTGTAGAAGTATGGTTTGTGGCTGGGTTCCACCTTGCTGTGGATTCAGTTTCCTTCTACAGACATAGTAAAAACATGAGGAACATAGTAATAATAGGAGGGCTATCGCCATTATGCTGTAGTAAATAGTCGCCGAACTCCTGGGTATCTCTTCCAGGTGTTCCAGTGGTTCCATTCTGAGGTTAATTTGATGCAAGTCTTCGAATGATATGTTCAGGTTGGTGTGCGTGTACACAGGGGCAGTAGTTAATATACCCTTGGAGTCCTTGTATATGTGGATGGCTCTGTTGTCTAGTATGGTCTCGTCTTTGGTCAGCTTTATGAGGCTAGTATTAGTGAGGAACCTGGTATTGTTGCGGTTGCCTTGGTTCACTACTATTCTCTTAGTTCTGAAAGTTAGGTAGTAGTCAATAAAAGGGATGTATTTGATGAAGGGTGCACTTGATGTATATACTGTCTTGCATGCTACTAGGTCGATGTTGGTGATGATCTGACGAATGCAGTCGTTTTGGATGCTGGTTTTGTTGTGGCAGTACATAGCGCTGTTGATCTCTTCACAGGTAGCTGTAAATAACTCATCTTGGTTTTTAAGGATCAAAGGTGGGTGGACATGAATTGTCAGGAGGTGATTGTCCCTTTCTATAGGATAGGACAGAAGGAAATACGTTTCAAGCGGAGAGGTTTTTAGTGGAACGTTGATAAAGTAGAAGATGTTCCATTTCTTTATCGAGCAGTGTACCCTGCTCAATTGCCAACGTGCTTCTATGTCCGGGGTTAGGAATGTTACATTATGCGACTCTTGCAGTGACTCGAGATCTCTGAGAAGAAAGATGCTGGAATGTATTGTGTTTAGTCTACAGAATTCCAGAGAGTTTTCCATGTCGTCAATTTTGTTGGCGATAAGGACCAGGTTGAAGAAGATAGCATTAAATTGCTGGTTTAGTTCAATTTGATTTACTATAGGGTTGGAGAAGAAGGTGGTCATTTTTTCGTTGTTGTTGCGTATAATCTGAATGTCATGGTTGAATTCGTCGATTACTTTTTTGTTTATTGCCATCTGATTTTTTAGGTTGTCCTGGAGGTGAAAACTGTTACGTTCGATTGTGTTTATAATTTTGTCGTACCTTTCTTTGTCGTCACTGTCCATGTTTCCGGTTAGCCAGGATATGGCTTTACCTAGGCCGTTAATGAGTCCACGTTTAGGTCTGGATTGTTGAGAATTAAATGATCTAACTTATTTCGTAGGTAGTAATAATATTTAAAGAGCGACTTTATCTGGTTTGTTTTGTTGAGATAATATGTAGTGCTGATCACGTTAAGAGTCTTATCTAGTTCTACGTCAAGTAGTTGTACGTCCGCGATATGAATGAAAGTGTAGTATCTGTCTATGACGTAAACTGGGTTAGGTGCCACGGCTAGAATTCCCGGGCAGCGATATGTATAAACATATAGTATAGTAAAGTATAGTATTTATTTTTATATTAAAGGCCTTATCTAATTGTACGTCAGCAGTATCTAGTATAGTATTTATTTAGTTGGTAAACATTACATTAGCGATAACAGTAGGAAGATGTCAATAGTCGACTGAGAGGGGAGTCGCTGAACTTGAATTATAATATCCGTGGAGAGAGAGCGAGAGAGAGAGAGCGCAAGTGCGCACTATGTACTTTAGGTGCAATAGGGTTTTGTCCAATATTGCGAGAGTTCCGGCGGAGATGGTTAGGACAGCTGTGACGAAGTAATAAAATATCTTAATGGTGATTTCGGATGGGAAAATTTATATAAGTACACCGCCTTGAAGCACAGAAATTTTTTGTTTAGTGAATTTAATTTTTAATAAATGGTCGAACCCCATCTTTTATTCTATAATAAATACGTATTTCATTTTATTTTGTTTTTCATTTTATTTAGAATAGGAGATAAGCTTGGGTATTTAGTTATTATGTACATTTCTTTTTGGAACAGTGATATTTGATTATGTTTACGAGCTCCCATATTATGGAAGTTATAGAATAAAAGAGTTTTGCTTGTTTTAGATTTATTTAATAAAACACTATTAGCATTATTCTTTTGTATTTGTTAAACACTATTAGTATTTATCTATGAAGTGCGCTTTGATCCGTTATCTGTGCCGATGCCTAGACTCATCATAGTCAGCGGTTATAACTATAAATTTCTTTCATGATGATTCTTATCTACATCCTGTGCCGATTAATTGGAATTTTCTTTATGATGAGGTTTTATATTTATAAATTCTGGTATTATCTACATCCGTGGATGATTCATTGGAATTTTCTTTTAACTATAAATATTAACAATAAATATTAACTGACTGCGTATATAATATTTTTATTTGATACCCTAGTTGGGGTTTAGATTTAGCTACTCTCCTTATTTATAGAGTTGATCCTTTTATATGATTTGTACCACTCAATCTATTTATTTACTAGGGTTCATATTCCCGGAACTAGTTTAAATTTTTATTTAAATTGTTAATTTATAATTCCCTTTTCTGATTAATTTATAATTATCTAATTATTTTTCTTATTTATAATTTATTGATAGGTCCCGTAGTTATTATTAATACATTCGTTGAAATTGTATTCGGCATATTCAACTTCCTTTTACTGCATAAGAGCTCAATGTAAATTATATGTGTAAAATATTGAATTACAATTCTGGCCGACTTCCATATATTGTAGCTTTGGAGGGTATTAAAGCAAAGAGTACTCCATGGTTTAAAGAATGGCTAAATTTGGCAGAATACCTAAATTATGTTCCAGATAGAAAATTTAGAACAGTAGATAGGTGGTATGAGCGGATGGTTAGTGTAGTTAACAAAGGTATAGAAGATTTTAGAAACGAACTATATACTTCGGCATCTGGTGCGGCGTATCATTTATTGTATAAAACTAAATCATAATATTGCATATATTAAGGATGAATTTAGTCTGGCTTTAATTAAAACAGTATATAAGGTGAGATGCGAATTATTCACTTTATATTATAAACCCTGGATAAATGATATTGCTATGCCTGTTCCGTGTGTCATTTAAATGAAGACAAAAGTATGTTGCATATAATAGGTAGTTGTACTATTATGCGTGGTTTTAGGAAAAAGTATTTGGGACAAAATATTTTAAATGAACGACAAGTTATCGTGTGGTTAAACGGAAGGATTGGCATAAATTGTATGGGTTTTTTGAAAATGGTTTTAAAATACAGACAGGTTTTAGTTACCGAATTTTAACTTTAATTAAAAGGTATATATGTTTTTCTCCTAAATTAATCATAAAGGTTTATTGTATTTTACTTCTATGCTTTCCGTAGTTAACTCTTTTATACCGTCGTGTCTACCTTGGTATCGTACGTATGCAGCGAACGGGTAGTTTCCGGAGTTCTATAATTTATTATCTAGTTATTTAATATGTCTTTTCTATTTACTTATTTAAGATATATTTTCTACTTCGAGAGGTTTATAATTTTTCCTATCTTCCTTGGTTAGGATTTTTATTATTTTAGTTCCTTATTTAATTAATTAGTTTTCCTATTTTCCTTTTTTGTTACAATATTTTTCCGTATTCCGGTTTTATTTTTCCGTGAGAATGCCAATTTGATTTTTATTATGATCCAGACTTATGCTTTTGATATTAAGGGTCCCCCTGGATCAAAGGGCGTGCATAGGAATATTGCAGGTCCCCCGGGATCGAAGGGCATGCGTACAAATTCGTGGTGTTGAAGGGTTTTGGTTTGACGTCGTTTGTCAATTTCTGCTTGTAAGTACTGGCGATAAATTTTTGGATATCTGCAGTTTCGTGCGTATACTAGTCTGTCATCTGTAGTTGTTATTCTGTGCTTTAGTACATCCGTACAGATTGGTCGGTCGTGTTCTCTTTGAATTATTTTAGGGTAGTTCTTTAATAATTTTAACTTCTTACTTTTTTCCTCTGAGTTCATAGGCTCAGTTCTGCTTAAGTGAGGGATTTCCTTTTTTATCTCTCTTAACCTAGTGTCCCCAGAAATGTCGGGACAATTGGTCATTACTATGTCGGGGATGTCTGTACAAATTTCTTGCGGTTCGTCAATATCCATCGGTTCGGGGCAAATGGCCATTACTTCTTTGGATTCGACTTCGCACACAATTTTATTATTATTAATGCTGTATAGTCCTTCTTTTACCGTACATTTATCATTAATTTTTATATCTTCGCTGATTAGACCGTATTCTAATTCTTTATTTTTCACAGGAACTTCAATAAAATTGACACCTTGCTCTAAGGTGATTATATTTGGATCGTCCGGGGGTTTAAGGGTGAATTCTAGGGGAATGGTACCTTGAGGATAGGAAAGGATGTTATTATTTAAGTCTATGCTCATACCGAGCTCTTGCATTGTTTTATGGCCTAATAAAATATCGTATTTGTCTGAAAAGGGGAATAGGTGGAATTTGGTTTGGAGGTTTACATTAAAGGTTTCTAGGATATTAAATTTACATGATGTTTCTCCGTGCTTCTTTCCTGCGGGAGTTGAGATTATGAAGGGATCTTTTAATAATAGGACGTTAGCAGGTACCACATTTGGGTTAATATAATTTTCTGAAGAACCGGTGTCTATTAGCCATTTTAAGCCGGATTTATCTATAAAGTGAGGTAATGATTTGTTTACAAGGTTTAGGTTGAATTCGGGGGGCCTTCTTGGCTCCCGTGGCCAACGTCTAAAAAATGATCAAACTTTTCCGTTATTTTGTCTAGTGAGTTCTCTAAGCGGGAAAGTCTGTTTTCGTAAGCCTTGTCTGGTTCCGAGTACCTTTCAGGTTGATCGTCATTTTGGCAGTGAGTTAGTTCGTGAGGGGAAATGTAATCTTTGAACCTGGGTCTGCCTGCAGTACGCATAGATACCGTGTTCTGAGAAAAGTAACCAGGAGGTAATCTGGGTCGATTAAAAGGATGGTTAGGATTATTCGGATTATTAGGATTGTTAGATTGTCCAAAATTTGATCGTTGAGGTTGTTGCAGTTGTGGCTGCGGTCTTTGTCTGTAAAGAGAAGTTTGAGGTGTCTGTTCTATAGGCCTGGGGTTATATTCAATTGGTTGGTACTGGTAGTTAGGGGTCTGATTCATTGGGACGTATTGTGGATTCGGTCTGTAAGAGTATTGGGTATTCGGTCTGTAGGGCTGCTGGTATTGGTTTGGTTTCCGAAATGGTTGGTTGGGCCTCTTAGGACCGTGAGAGGAGTTTAAATTAGCTACGATGAACGAGCACTTATTGTAACCTCATCCAGAGTACTGGGGTCAAAGATCATAATGTGGTTGCTTAAGGTAGGAGGCAAGCATTTATAAATATGAAAAATTATTTCTTTGTCCACTCTTGTCATAATTTGTTTTAGTGTGTCCACGGTAAGTCCGTCTAGTTTGAGTCGGATATAAACCAAATTGCGCAATTCTTGTATCCTATTGACGAAGTCAATGGGAGACTCTCTGGCATGCATTTTCGTCTGGAAAATTTCGTCTTTTAGTATCTCGTAAGACCTTGAATCGGCAAAACTTTCTTTTAAGTACCGTAGTAAGTTTAATAAGTGGTCTACGTTGTTGGAGAGGAGTATATTCCTAGCGGGTCCTACTAGTCTACTTTTCACTTTTATGAGCAGGATATTATGGTTATAATCTCGTTCTGCTATATTTTCTGCGCAAACGGAAGCATAGGCACTCTCGACAATGTCGCAGAAGAACGCTAGCTCTGAGGGGTTTCCATCGAAATAAGGAATGTGGTCATAGTCTTCTTTGGATATTTTATAATTAATTTGGGCCATTTCTGGGATAACTAATTTAGATGGTTTGAGGATAGATGAGCTACTTACAGGGTTGCGTGCTTGTTGACTCGCCAGCTTGCTGTTCTTCGGTTGTCTGAGGATGGTCCTGGTTCCTGTAGGTGGAGAGCTGCGAATAAGCCACTGATGTGGGAGCTTCTAGTCTTCTTTGATGTGGGACAAATGGTCGCACTGTGAGACAAATGGTCGCACTATTTGACTTGAGCCTTCGCAGTCCCTGTTCGGGCGCCAGTTATATTTCAGGAACCCGGAAGTTTCTTTTTAAAAAGATATTTATTTACAAATACAATAATACAAAGAGTAAAATACTTTAAAGTAATGGTTAACACTGAGAGACACTTTGAACAGTACGGTATGGTTGTGAGCTTGGAACTGCCTGCCTGCTGGTCGGTGGCTGTATTTATATGAAAGCAGCCTCTGCTGACTCGGCACTGGTACTTTTCCTATGGATGCGTCATAACTTCGATAACATCATTTTTTTAAATCGTTATTTAGGCATCACAAGGGAACATAAAGATTTCGGATTCCGAAACAATTTAACCATAGTTGAAGCTTTATTTATTGCAAGATGAAATATTGGTTTTGTCGAATTCGACAAAATGTTCATTCAGTACGTACGGTTACTCAATATCCTGGTTTTTAGCAAACATTCGAATTTAATAGAAATTTTGCCATATATGGAGCTTGATGATGAGAAAATCGTGTTCATGTTTTGTTACAGTTTTATCTTCTAAAAAAGAAAAATTATTTCAAATGCTACAACAAAATTAGCGAGACTATTAAAAAAGTAATAATGGAGATGAAATTAGAACTTATTACTTTGTTTAGCGCTAACATTTAAGCAGTTAGCAATAATGACAACATTCCTTGGGAGGCCAGTTCATTAGAACTATTAAAGAGTTGGGCTAACCTATTTCGCATCCACAAAACACTAGAAAATGACCTTGCCTCCTCCGATTTTAGTGCACACACTTCCCGCATTTAATATCCCTTCTTTCTATCCCATTTAATATCTTCTTCTTATTTTTTGTTTTTGTTTTGTAATCACCTAACAGCATTAACTTCAACTTTCGTCTTCAATATTATGTTTTAAACATTCTCCTTTCTTTCAGAAAATTTAGAATACATTTATCAGATTTAATGGCTTGTAATGCTGAGCGATCCTTTCTATTCTGTTTCATAAAAATAGTTTAGCTTTAATTTGAAACTAATTAATCGTGACATTCAATTGGTGTGGAGAAGAAAACGGCCGCTTCCTTTTGATTAAAAAGCAATATTTAACAGAATAAAAGCAGAATTTTGGAAGAATTTCTATTTTTCTGCCATTTTTTGTTGAATATACAAAAAGAAAATATTTTATTAGCTTGTAAGGTCTTTGAGAGTGTTTGTAAATGAATAACTTAAAAAGCGAAAAGTCACAAGTAGTATGAACTCGATATTCAGTTTTAAGTAATGATAGTGGAAGTGATGTGTAGATTCTGGACAAAATCTGTCTTGAAAATATCGCTGTACTGAATTTTTTTTTAAATTGTTTTTACCAAGATTTTCTTTAAATATTTATGTATAAAAAAAGACAAAATAAAATCTACTTGGTACTTAAATTTGACATGACATGGATTATTCAGGAATCGAATAAAATATGTGGTGGGGCTACCTGCATTCCAGGTTAAATAAAATCCTTGCAATCTTTTTTCGAGAAAATCTCCACCAACTGAGATAAACTTTGGGTATATTTCCGCTTCCAGTTAATTAACTTTCTGAAAAATTTGGGATTTTAGGAACGCATTCGAAGGATCTTTAATATTTTGTGACAGAACTATAAATTGTATTTAAAGGATTCTTTAAAAGGAAAACTTAACTCAGAAGAAGGCTGAGGTTGAAAGAGAGAGAGAGAAGGAATTTGAGAGAGAGAGTGTGTGTGTGTGTGTGATTGAGGGTGAGAGAAAAGAGATTGAGTGAGAAGTTTGAAAATAAGAGATAGAGAGTCTGTGATTGAATGAGAAAAATAAAGGTTAGAGAGAGAGAGAGTCTGTGATTGGATGAGAAAGATTAAGGGTGAGAGAGAGAGTCTGTGATTGGATGAGAAAGATTAAGGGTGCGAGAGAGAGAGAGAGAGAGAGTCTGTGATTGGATGAGAAAGATTAAGGGTGAGAGAGAGAGCGTCTGGATTGAATGAGAAAGATAAGGGTTGAGGAGAGAGTTGTATATGATTGGATGAGAAAGATTAAGGTAATGAGAGACGAGTCTGTGATTGGATGAGAAAAGCTTAAGGGTGAGAGGAGAGCTGTCTGTGATGGATATGAGAAAGTTTAAGGGTGTGGAGAGAGAGAGAGAGTCTGTGATTGGATGAGAAAGATTAAGGGTAACCAAAGAGAGTCTGTGATTGGATGAGAAAGATTGGGGGGGTGAGGGTCTGTGATTAGATGAGAAAGATTAAGGGGTGAGAGAGAGAGTCTGGATGGATGAAAAGATTAAGGGTGAGAGAGAGAGAGTCTGTGATTGGATGAGAAAGATTAAGGGTGAGAGAGAGAGTGTCTATGATTGGATAAGAAAGATTAAGGGTAAGTGAGAGAGTCTGTGATTGGATGAGAAAGTTTAAGGAAGAGCGAGAGAGTCTGTGATTGGATGAGAAAGATTAAGGGTGAGAGAGAGAGTGTCTATGATTGGATAAGAAAGATTAAGGGTAAGTGAGAGAGTCTGTGATTGGATGAGAAAGTTTAAGGAAGAGCGAGAGAGGGTCTGTGATTGGATGAGAATGTTTAAGGAAGAGAGAGAGAGAGAGAGTCTGTGATTGGATGAGAATGTTTAAGGAAGAGAGAGAGAGAGAAAGAGAGAGAGAATGTCAGTGAGTGGGTGCAGAGTGAGAGAATGGCAGGAGACAGAAATACCCCACACATACTCATATTGACCAATCGCCAAAAACAATTATAACGCAAATTCTAAAAAAATCGACATGATCGCCCTTCTTGCTTTTACAGCCATAAGAGATACTAATGTACCAATATTTTTTTTTTTTTTAGTTAGATATTTACATAAAAAGCGGAAACCAAACCTTTACTATATGATCGTCCACATGTGGTGAACTGTCCGCACAAATCATGTAATACATGTTTGTATGTTCATATGTATATTAGTTGTCTTCTCGGTATAATGGCATTCTCCCACGCTAACATGTCATGCCACTCCACTCTCCAGTAACATTTTGACCGATTCCAGGAAATTAGTCTTTCCCACTTTTATATATATATATTTTTTTATTTTCAATTTAACTTAGTCTCTGACCTGGTTCAGTTTTTTTTTTTTTTAAGTAAATAATTGTTTTGAAAAATTACGTAAGAATAATATAGAACAATAGGTGTATTATATTAATTTGTTTACTATATGACGTAAACAAATTAATTTTTAAACAGAGGATAATTTGATGTTGTAGATGCTACATTAATTAGGCCAATACTTCCCCCCCACCCCCCCCCAAATAACACAGAAAATGGATAGATGGATAGTGCTGCGTAATAGAAACAGAATTAGGATGTGATGTTATTCTACATTGAAGAAACAAACCATCCTATTGAAATGCACATAAAGTTTATTGAAAACTTATTTATTGCAGCATTTCCTTGACATGCAATGGAAGTGCATCTAAAAGAAAAATGGTCTTAGAAAAAGAATAACCACAGAGACCATATATGGGGGCGGCAAGCAGGATGTTTATTGCCATGCCTGCAGGTATTTGTGAAAAAAATGGATGGAAAAAACCAGGATAATAAAATTAGAAACTCCTTATTAGGACAAGGAACCTGATGTAAATATAAACCTTGTGAGACACAGAGACTGAGATGGTTCACAAATCGATTGCTTATTGAAGAAGATCCCAGCGCAAAAATCACCAGCCTATGAGGCTAGAAAAGAAGTAGATCGTGATAAAAATGGGAGTGTTGAAAGAGGAATTCTACACTAGGATACTGGAAGGGGGTGGAGGGTGGGAGGGGGACTTGTTTAGCCAATACTGAAACATCTAGGCACTACAAACTGCCCTCCTCATACTGCGGATGTGACAGATCAGGATAAAATTTGATTTTGGGGGGGGGGGGTAATAGTAATACTGGAAGTGAATATTTTTATGTTTTATTAATTAATAATATCACTTTATCACGCAATTATAATGCGATTAAAACTTTGCAGTATGACATAAAAAATTAAAAATTTTTTCATGAAATTATGTTATGGAAAAAGCCAAACCATTTTTTTATACAGAATTTTCAAAATATTAATGATATATGTCTGTCAATTCATTGCTTCCATTATGATGATGATGAGTTTATAGAATTTTGGCCGTCAAAATTGACTGACGTGATCTAATTTATAGATAAAAGTGTGTTAGATTACAGAACGATCCTCATCACAAATATTTATAATTTTTTTTTTTTTTGAGGGTTCATGTGTAGGTGAGCCCTCAAATGGATGGTTCATGAGGGATGCCGTAGGTGAGCTTGGTTTAACGTATTTATAGCGTTTCTAATTTAAAGAGAAATATTTTTGTATGAAATATTTATACGGCTTTCCCATATGGAATTCTCACAATGCTCATTGATAAATTTGCTTCAACAGTGGAAAGCTTAAAGGCGCATATGTAACTGAGGGGAGGGCAGATGTCTATAAAGTCATATTTCCAGCAGTGGGATTCCACCGTAACCATCATCATTATATCCATGCTCTTGAAGATCCTAAACAGAATACCACCAAGTTTTGAGCTTCGTGCCAATTTTTTACTTTCTCTTACTCCTAGTAAGAGGAAGTATTGTAATCGTTTCAAATTTTCGATATTGAGTTTTCGAAACGGAAATATCCGTTTTGAGGTCCCCTAAGTGTGTGTGTGTGTGTATGTATGTATGTATTTGAACAGCATATTTGAAAATTGATATTCCGTTTAGGTATCACCATGGCATCTGACAGTGGGTCATCTGTCAAAATTCCTCAACCGGAAGTACCACTTTACTTGTTGTTTTTTTTTTTACGTTCATGCGTTTTTCTCAAAAATGGCTTCGACGATTATCTTCAAACTTGGTATACCAACTACACATACAATGAGCTACAACTTTTATTAGAAATGTTTCTCTGGGAAAATTCATTTAAGGACACTTTTGGAGGAGGGGTGGAGTTATGTTTTTCTCTAAAATGCTATCATATAGTTGATTATACAATTCTATCATCCAAACAGAATTAATTAGAAATAAATAGATTGCCAAAATACCGAGTTTCAAGAACCGGAAGTGCGGTTTTACCGAACAGTTTTTTCAGTTTTCCACGAATTTCATTAAATTTTGTTACACAAACTATAAAATTTGTCAATTATAATTTTGAGAACTGGAGTTAAGAGAAAGTTGTGTGAGTGTTTCACACCAGATTTTTTTTGACGTTTTCAAATTATGGTGTCCCACTAATACACTATTCTGCAAAACATTTTTTTTCGTATTATTTTTAGTAAACCATTTATTTCCGGAATACTTCAATTAAAAAAAAAAAAAAGCCTGTTGTGATTCACTCCCACGACTTTTTCTTCTGGCAATTATTGAAAATCTAAATGACAAATTGTTTTTGATTATAAGTATGTATGTGAATGGGAGGGGGAGGGGTATTTATATCTGCGCCAAGCATCCTCTCTATCATAATCTCCTTTAGTAATCCGTAACATTTAATTTAAAGTTTAATTCTTGAGCTTTGTGTTTTCTTTTATAGGCTGTTTAATATTTCCTTATCGTTATGATGGGTCAATTTGAATTCCAATAAATTCTGAACCAGTTTTACAGCCTGAAGTTTTATTATATATTAAAAATATATAAAAACTTTTTACATTTTTTTACTACTACGACGTTTCGGCTATTCACTTGCCATTATCAAGTAGTTTATTTTTTGATAAAAGTATGTTATTTCTAAATTTCGTTATTTTTATATATATATATTTTTTTTGTTAATCAGTTTTAAATACATCGTTATTTTGCACAAGCTATTTGTTGTTATGTTGATTCCTTTGATAAACTTGGATATATAATTGTATCTGCGTCATATATTCTTAAACCACGTGTTACCCAGATACACGCTATAAGTAAGGGTCGACTCAAACATACAGCCTGGAAAAAAATAATAATCAATAATACAAACAAGCAAATAAATTTTAAAATAAAACACTAACCACGTGGTTTAAGAATATATGACGCAGATACAATTATATATCCAAGTTTATCAAAGGAATCAACATAACAACAAATAGCTTGTGCAAAATAACGATGTATTTAAAACTGATTAACAAAAAAAATATATATATATAAAAATAACGAAATTTAGAAATAACATACTTTTATCAAAGAATAAACTACTTGATAATGGCAAGTGAATAGCCGAAACGTCGTAGTAGTAAAAAAATGTAAAAAGTTTTTATATATTTTTAATATATAATAAAACTTCAGGCTGTAAAACTGGTTCAGAATTTATTGGAATTCAAATTGACCCATCATAACGTTAAAGTTTAACCTAATTACGGATTCCCCACAAATCCCCCAAAAATAATTATTGTACGGAAAACTGTAAACAAATAAAAAGTGATAGCTTTATACGTACCATTTGTAGAATTAATATTCCAAGTTTAAAGCTATTTTATTTTAGTTTGGAGCTATTTTCGAGAAAATTAAAGAAATACAAATAAAAGTGATAGCTTTATACGTAAATTTGTAGAATTAATATTCCAAGTTTAAAGCTATTTTATTTTAGTTTGGAGCTATTTTCGAGAAAATTAAAAAAGTTCAAATAAAAAGTGATAGCTTTATACGTAAATTTGTAGAATTAATATTCCAAGTTTAAAGCTATTTTATTTTAGTTTGGAGCTATTTTCGAGAAAATTAACAAAGTACAGATAAAAGTGATAGCTTTATACGTACATTTGTAGAATTAATATTCCAAGTTTAGAACATTTTATTTTAGTTTTAGAGCTATTTTCGGGACAACAGAAAAAAAGTACAAATAAAGTGATAGGCTTATACGTACCATTTGTAGAATTAATTTCCAAGTTAGTTTAAAGCTATTTAATGTAGTTAGAGCTATTTTCCCCCCCCCCCCGCGGAAAATTAAAGAACGACAAATCAAAGTCAAGCTTTATACGTAAATTTGTAGACATTAATATTCCAAGTTTAAAGCTATTTTTATTTTAGGTGGCAGCTATTTTCGAGAAAATTAACGAAAAATAAAATAAAAGGATAGCTTTATACGTAACATTTGTAGAAGAATATTCCAGTTTTAAAGTATTTTATTTTGTTAGAGCTATTTTCGAAGAAAATTTAAAGAAATACAAATAACAGTGAGAGCTTAACGTACCATTTGTAGAATTAGTATTCCAAGTTTAAAAGCTATTTATTTGAGTTTTGGAGCTATTTCGAGAAAATTAAAGAAATACAAATAAAAGTGATAGCTTTATACGTAAATTTGTAGAATTAATATTCCAAGTTTAAAGCTATTTTATTTTAGTTTGGAGCTATTTTCGAGAAAATTAAAAAAGTACAAATAAAAGTGATAGCTTTATACGTATATTAGTAGAATTAATATTCCAAGTTTAAAGCTATTTTATTTTAGTTTGGAGCTATTTTCGAGAAAATTAAAAAAGTACAATTAAAAGTGATAGCTTTATACGTACATTTGTAGAATTAATATTCCAAGTTTAAAGCTATTTTATCTTAGTTTGGAGCTATTTTCGAGAAAATTAAAAAAGTACAAATAAAAGTGATAGCTTTATACGTACATTTGTAGAATTAATATTCCAAGTTTAAAACTATTTTATTTTAGTTAGAGCTATTTTCGAGAAAATTAACAAAGTACAGATAAAAGTGATAGCTTTATACGTACATTTGTAGAATTAATATTCCAAGTTTAGAACTATTTTATTTTAGTTAGAGCTATTTTCGGGAAAATTAAAAAAGTACAAATAAAAAGTGATAGCTTTATACGTAAATTTGTAGAATTAATATTCCAAGTTTAAAGCTATTTTATTTTAGTTTGGAGCTATTTACGAGAAAATTAAAAAAGTACAAATAAAAAGTGATAGCTTTATACGTAAATTTGTAGAATTAATATTCCAAGTTTAAAGCTATTTTATTTTAGTTTGGAGCTATTTTCGAGAAAATTAAAAAAAAAAATAAACTCAAACCTATTCTGTAAAATCTTACTTCCGGTTTATCCGATTTTCTACGAACTCGGTATTTTGGTAATATATTTAATGTTCCTTAATCATAGGTAGGTCTCAGGATATATACAGTGTTACCTAGTTATATTTTAGAGAGATCCTGAACGTTGCAGTGTCTCCAGAAAAACATTAAAAAAAAAAAAAAAAATTAAAGAACAATTTTTCAAACAATTAATTTTATATTTGTAGTTAGTATGGAAAGTTTATAGAAAATCATTATAGCTGATTTTCCAACAATACTCTGATACAAACTATTATTTAGTAAAATCTCTTTCTGGGTGGCAAGGACGATCGCTGTATCTAAACGGAAATATCAAATTTTAGCTTCCTGCAAATTTTTTGATCATACACATAAAAACACACACACAGCATTACGTAAAATAAATTTTTATCCACTTCTAAGAATCTCAAACGGTGTATTTCCGGTGAAATACCATTTACAAAATTCGTCACGATCGTAATACTTCCGTTTACCACAGTAAGAGAAAGTAAGAAAAATTCTTTTACCTAGATATTTTTTTATTTCTTGAATTTTATACATTATTTATTTTTTTTGCATGATTTTGTGCTCTATTTATGATAACAAAAATACTAATAATAATAATAATACTAAGAAATAAACAAGGTGCTAGTTGATTTGGTCATCTAACAGGTATGCGCTCAAACTGAATGGTTTGGTGGGACTAAGTGTGATATCGTGGAGTCTGTGATCCGTGAAGAAGAAAAACGACATTCCCATAGTAGTATCCCCTTTAGCTAGGAGCTAAAATTCTTATTGTCATTGTATTTTTCTAAACATCGTTGATATTTCTATTGAGAATTGTATAGATTGCGTCATACTTTTATTTTTGACTCTTACACTTAATAAAAGTAAAAGTTCTAGTTTATTGAATATATTTTTTTTTTTCTTGTAGTTTTTCGTGATTTTCTTTGAAAACGGATCCAACGATTTTCTTTAAACTTTGTATACTATATATATATATATATATATATAGAGTATAAAATGCTTATCAATTTCGTTGGTAATATTTCCCTGGGAAAATTTATTTTTGATGGATTTTGCGGGAACAGTAGCGTTATGCTTTCCTCTAAAGTACCACTTATAAAATATGGTTTTACCTCCCTAATATTATTACACATTAGAAGCATTGATAGAATTCTAAATTTGAAGAAAATCTATTAAATGGGAGTGACTACAATTTTTTTCAGAATAGGTTTTTGAGTTGTTTTTTTTTATTTTTTTTTATTTTTCTCGAATACGATTTTCATTTTTCGAATACAATCTTGCTTGCTGCATAGATTGTATAATGGGGTTGTTGAAGAGAGAAATTAGTTTTGATTAAATGAACGAGATATGCTGACACTAATATAATGTAGCTAAGTTTACACTAACTGCACTGGACTTTATAATGAAAATGATAGAATGAATGGTGAGAGTAGAGATATGACACGATGAGGTTGTATGGTTGTATCTGATAGATCCTTTAGATAGATTCCCACTGGCTTATATCACAGGTTCTCCCACTCTAGCCTGCCTAAGTCAGAGAGTAGTCTCTGTTAACCAGAGAGGGCCTCTCTTCTCTCTGCTGTGGTTGCATTATCTTTGCGGTACTATTAAATTGGAAACGTATCACTTTTTTTTAAAACCTTTTTTTCTGAAAAAATCGGTTTTAACATCGTTCTGAGTAATCTGAGATGTTAAAATTAAAAAAAAAATATGTATCCAGTGTGAAATGTAATTTGATGATGATGTGTTGTAGTAGCTTGTAGTGGCGTGAGCGGTTTAGTAAAGGGCTTGTGTGTATATTCAAAGAGAACAGAAGTAATAAGAAATAATTAAGAAAACACTGGTAGATTAAATTAAATATATTATCTTTAAAGAAATTTAAATACTTTTCAATAACATAATAATATGCTTATTAATATACTGAAACTAGTTAGAATAAACTCTTATGTTTTTAACTTATGAACTAGCACTGATGTTTACTGGCAGAATCTCTAAATTCAGACTGTCTTGAAAGAATGCCTTCACTTGTTAGTACAAATCTTCCCCTGTGAGAAGGGGTGAAAAGACAAAGCTAACCAAAGTTCTATGAACTCTCAAAGACAAAGCTAACCCAGGTCCTTTGAACTCTTTCGGTAACTGTAGTCTTCTACCTGTGTGTGTACTTTTTTTGCCAGCGAATGTTAGATTTTTTCTTGATATTGCAAATAAAATATATTTCCATCACAAGTGTAATCATTCTCTCCAGTGTAATCATTCTCTTTACCTCTACCTCGGTTTGGTAGGCTGGCAGGCATTTCAATGTTACTGGACTACTAAACACTTGTATAATTGTCTGGATAGTCGTTGCCCCCCCCCCCACCACCACCACTTTCCTATTTATGTTGGGACATAAGAGCAAAATTTGAAATTTTTAGAAAATTTGTCATTCTATATATATAATAACTATATTAAGAGGAGTCAGTGAAAGTCGTGTGAGTGTTTTACACCAGATTTTTTTTTTTTTATCTCCTCTTACTTCTGC
>JAAEAF010012119.1:0-30730 GCA_011037195.1 Triatoma infestans | reverse complement strand
CTGTCCTAAACTTCCTCAATTATCATTTTTCCTAGAGAATGTGTTGTTGTTAAGAGTGTGATCTTGTGTTGACGACCTGAGAGGAAAACTATTTGTTTATCGCGGCTTCTTCAGATAAATGGCTCTATAAAGGAAACCGCATTGAGGTGGTGAGCCAGTACAAATATCTAGGAGTTATTTTGACTCCTCGTTTATCTTTCAATGCACACCTAAAGCAAAAGAGTTCGGTTGCTAAATTAGCTTTGAACAGATTGTGGGAAGGTTTTATCATGCAGTACCTAGTTCCGCTGTCTGCTAAGTACAGTTTTTTTAACTCTGTCACGCGTTCAGTGTTATGTTATGCTTGTCAGGTGTGGGGGTTTCAACGTTTTGAAGTTACTGAAATGATTCAAAGATTTTTTATTAAGAAATTATTTGCCCTACCTATCTCTACTCCAAATTATATCTTGTACTGCGAGACTTGTGTAAGTTTACTTTTCTCCTACACTTTAAAGTTACACTTCAATTATGTATCCAAAGTACTAAATTTTTCAGATGCCCGTTTTTCTACAACTTCAGCTCTTCTAATAATTAATAAAAATACTTCTTGGTTTTCTCAGTGGAATTCCTTAGCTCGAAATTATAATTGTGCATTTGAATTTTCACTCGAAAATAGGGAACTTTGGCAAGGTCAGATGAAAAGTCTTCTCTCCATTATAAATTCTAGGCATATGGAGGAGTCTGAGAGGCACGCCCAATCTTCAACACGTTTTTTGTTGTACAAAGATTTGGATCACACTCTTCACTTTTTCAGGTTTTCAGCTTCAAACCATTGTGGTCTTTCTTTAACTCAACTTCGTTGGTTATTTAAATTAAGGTGTGAGCTCCTATATTTAAATTACTGTCCTTTCCTAGAAAGAGATGTGGATCTATGTCCTCTGTGTAACTCTCGGTCCAAAGAAGACGTCTTTCACTTCGTTGCGGAATGTACTATTCTTTTAGAACTTAGATTACTTTATTTTGGCTGTAAGAAGTTATCCAGATCTCATTTAATATCCCTCCTAAATTCATCTTCTTGCCAATCACTTCTTAATTATGCACGACACGCCTGGCAGTATCGTTACCAACTTGTTCAGTATTTCAATTTTTAATTTTTTTTTTCAACTTTCTTATAATTAGACTTCACAGTAATTGATTAAACATCAACCTCCGGCAGACAGAAACTTATCCATGCCGTATATACTTGTTTTCTTTCTTTCTTTTGTATATATGACTAATTGTATAATAAAGTATATTATTATTATTATTATTTGTTTATCGCTGAGATAAAAAAAAGTAACTGAACTTTTAGCTCCATAACACTCTAAACGAGGTATTTATTGTAAACTTTCTAGAAACCATTAATTTGCCCTTTTTCTGAATATTAGGATATTCATTCATATAATTTACTCTTGATGGAAAATTACTTTTATTAAAAAGAATATGGTAAATGAAAATGGCTGGGAACCCTTGATCAGGACAGGAATAGGATTGTTAATGATTTGCATATGAACTTCGGGGAATATAGTCTAAGTTTCAGGCAGACCACTCTAGGCATAAAGGCGGCCATGGAAACTCATAAACCATCAATATTTTCTGTGGAAGTTTTATGTGGTTAAAAGGTCCAAGAAAGTTCCTTGGCAGACGAAATGGTAGAGAAGGAATTTTTCCCGTATATAGACATTGAAAAATAGATTAGCTAAAGTGAGTTGAATCAAACTCCATTACTAAAAAAAAAAAACCCGATACATTTTAACAATTTCAAAATAGCGACTGATTTTTTTTTTAGTAGAAATGAAGCCTACAAACATTTTTCAATCTTTTAACCGACTTATGTTTAAATAAACTCAGCTGAATTTATAATAAAAATAGAATAAGATACTTCTTTTCAGAATATGATTTGAAAAGATATAATGTTTTATTTAATTAAATTATCAAAAAAATAAAGTATTAATAATTAAAGTTTTATAATAATAATAACAATAATAATAATAATAATAGTAAAGAATATATATATATAAAACACTGATACTAATACCCTGATATTTATTGTAGTAATGTTAAATTTATTATGCTGAAAGAAATTATTTATTTCTAATTTTATTTTAATAATTTGTATTTATGATTTATTTATTTGATTATTAAAATTTATTCCTGGTCTATACCTTGTCTGATGTTTGAATTTGGATGGAAATCAACAAAACAAATGATATTAATACTAAGAAGGAAAAAGAGTGGAAGTGTTTGGTGTATTGAGGTTGATGAAACTTCTAGTACCTTGAAATGGGTACGCTTGGCAGCCTTATGCATACATTCAAGATACTGTGGAATATAATGTGGAACGTTATTTATTTATTTATTTTAATTATTACATTAATACAGAGTGTAGAATAAGAAATTTTTTTTTCAGTGATAGCTTACTTCATTTTGTAAACATCGGCCAGTTTCGGACAATCTGCCCATTTTCAGGATATCTTTATAAATAGGTGCATTATCAGTGATTTTACTGATAGCAAAAATGAGTGTGTTAACTAATTTTTGTCTTTGTGATATCACATTATATATGAAGACATACTGAAGATGGATGAACGCTCGAAACCGTTTGGAAAAAATGAAACAGTATAACACGGAAAAAAAAAATCTTTGATGACATCCAGCACTGCAGAAAGTAGATAAAGTTCTATCATCAAATATTTAAACATTAATAAACTCCATATTTGTTGTGGTGGTTGGTTCCGCAGAGCTGGAAAGCATCAGAGACATTTTCCGTGGTAGCCTGCTTCATTTTGTGGTCATCGACCGCTGAGTTAGTGTGAAACTAAGTTAGCTCTGTGCGAGTCTGTGTTGTCACGCTGTCTAAAAAACGCATCCTGAAGATGGGCGAACGCCCGAAACCGGTTGATGACCACAAAATGAAGCAGGCTACCATGGAAAATGTCTCTGATTGATAAACTCGTTGAATGGAAGGTTGTAAGGTCAGCATGCTAGGTAACATCTGGATGTTGACGGTTCCCTTAAATGGTTAAGCGTTTGAATGAGAGTAGTGAACGGTCAGGCACCTTTTTTAAGCAGCCTCTTTGACTTATCCTTCCAATGCTCAAATGCACTCCTTAGTTTACCTCCTCTACGAGCTTGAGGTGGGGAGATATGTGGTTCATTACAGCTTAGAAGGTAATGGGGATGGCTGGCCAGTAAAAGGCGCAGTAATTATACCTCTTCATGGGACGGAAAACATTTTGTGGTATTAGCGCCCTGTATTTCTAAGAACATTTCCGAGGAGATAGTCAAGCCAGCACTGTTCTGAAGAGCCCTCCAAGGAATGAAGCAGGTCAACTACGATCGGAAAATATTTGTAGCGTGTATTATCCTGAATGAAAATAATTTCGTATGCCGATAGGTTTACTCACGGGTATTAAAGGGTAGGGCTTTATGGGGACAGCGAAAGAAACTGGGCCTAACATCAGCAGATTCTCTGGGAAGATGGAGGAATTTTAGAGGAGTTACCTGGGAATGGCGATGTATCCCTCTAAAGTGCCATTTTGATATACTTAGTTTTAATTAGAATTGAAGAAAATACAGTTGACGGAAGTCGTAGAAATATTCACACTAGAATTTTTTTAGACTGGGCGTATTTCCGGTGAGAACCAGATTCGAAAATCTAATACGATCGCAATACTGCCCTCAGGGCAGTAAATTGTGAGCGGGGTAAAAGTCATATATATCCTCTTTGAACCAAAATGGCCCTATAACGTATTAGAATATGTTTCCTAGATTCATGCATGACCAAGATTAGTGGAACCGTCAATGAAATCAGACCCTTGGCCTGTTTAAATTAATAGATATAACATTTTGAAACTAGTAATGAACAAAAAAACTACTTTTTATTATTATTATTCGTCTATGGGGAGGGCTCAAAACTCTACGCTATCCAAAGCCCCAGTGGGTCCATATAATTACCCAGAAGGAAAAGATAATAAACCGGATCTAGAACAAAAATCCAGACCCGGGTTTAATCCAATTAAAAGGTTCACCGCAGAGAACAAGTCAAACCCTAAGCTTAAAGGGAAATAGCGTAAGACTTTCTATTCCAACCAAAAGTCCGGAACATAATTTACTCACAATCCAAGCAATCTGACAAAAGATGGGCTCAAGAAAAGGGATCTGGCATGAGCGTAATTACGTAGAAGTGTCTCCTTAAACCATAATGCCCAGTAAGGGAACCAGCTAGACGCCTAAGTGAGGTCCATGAAAAACACCAACATCTCCTAATAGCATCAGACACATTTTCCGTGGTAGCCTGCTTCATTTTGTGGTCATCGATCGGTTTCCAGCTCTGCGGAACCAACCACCACAACAAATCTCCTAATAGCTCTGTCCGGACTCCCAATGAGTATCTTAGACTGCCGACAACCCACTGAACTCATCCATAGGGATGAATGCTGTGAAGCTATCCATGACTGGAAGCTTGGCAGACAGACATGTGCCTAAAGATACACCAGCAGCAGGCTGGGGACCGGAAGAGAGAGAGAGAGGTGCCTAATTAGGCAAACCTATTCACCTCCTCATTCATAAAAATTCCCATATGACCTGATACCCTAGACAAGAAACATATCCTTCAATAAAGAATGGCTTTTCCAGTCTTTTAGAACATTCTAGTACCAACCTGGAAATGAAGACCACATGAATTCAGCGCCTTCAACGCAAGCTTGACTGTCCGAGGAGATAAAAACAGTCAAGCTGAAAGTTAGTGACACGAACCCTCTCATCTAAAATACAACTAAGAATAGCATGAAACTCAGCATAAACACTGGTCCATTCACCAAGAGGTACAACAAACTACTTACCCTGATTTCCTTCTAACTGAATATTACTCAATTGAATTGTTTTCCATCCATACTTATATTAATAAAATTGCCCTACTTATCTGATAAGTATACAAATTAATTAATTTTGTTGCCAAGAGATTTTTGTTTGTTCTCAGTGTTTCTCTCTGGCCTACCTAATGTGAGTTTCTCGCCGGAGTCTGGCGGCAGTGTGAAGCCCAGTAAGGCCATTGATGAGATTAGAACGCAGGGTACGATCAGATTGAAGAAGTAGTAAAGCGTTCGCCGGCGAATTTGTATTGTAAACGTCACGTCTACATATGGTTCTGGACAACATGCATACGTGATTGTATTCTTTTTGCCAGGCATTCCTGAAAAATAATAATTATTATTAAAATTATTTTAATTATTTATGTTTAACATTTGTAATAAATACTAAAATTAAAATTACATTTAAAATGTAATACTTTATGAAGGACATGAGTACATTTATTATATATAACCAGTTTTTAATTACGTATACCTTAACGGATACAGGTAAGGCAAAGCTATTTAACACCTTTCTTGATTTGTGATTAAGTTTCTGTGATATTGTTAATTTTACTGCTTATGGTGCTCAGAGACCACAAATCACGTTTTGAATTTTATGTATTCCCCTACCTGTCTGCCTGCAGCAACAATTCCAAGCCTATTTCTCTAAGAAATTTCAAGATCCGCGAAAGCACCAGGAAGGATATCTTTTCCTCCGATATCCGATCTACATCCAGCCTTCTAAACCTTTTCTGGCTGGTAACGTCGCAATCCATCAGGAGCGATATTAGAGTCTCTTCCAATTCCCCACAGTATTTGTAGATGCTCCTTGAGTCTACAATGCCTTGTAAGGAAATCAGTCAGCATGTAATTTTGCTCAAACTGATTCAAGCCGATAGTAACTGCCAAAAAAAGTTTTAACCAGGCTCCGTGCTTGTAGAGTTCTGCAGATGTTCTCTCAACTTGCTTCTCATTTCTAATCTTCTTTTGAGACACAGGTCCCACAAAAGGATTTCGATCCTTTGAAGGATCACCGTTTCGTACTTCACTATATCTGCCAAAATCATTAAGTTTGCAAACTGATAACGTAAGAACTCAGTGCTTATTGGCAGCCTAACTATCGCGTAAGCTTACAATCTCCAGAATCCGATAATTTTCAGGTCAAGCTAAACTGGGCCATCTTCCGACTGTTTGTACTCCTACGTGGAAGATGCTAGGTACCTTGCTCCAGTTGATTCTCACACATATATGCAACCACTCCCATCAAGGATCCACGGCCCATCCATATACCATTAATGACTTGTTCTCTTTAATGACTATTCAGATTAGATCCATTGCTCCGCTGTCTTCTATTACATAGCCTAATGGAATTTTTGATGAAGGTGGGAGAGAATCAACCCTTCCCTTTCAAAACTCTCCCTGGCTATTCAGATTATAACCTCCTTCACCATCTTCTTAATCACTAGGTGGCGAAGTAAGTGATTGAGAATAAACTACATCTCTGCTGCAAGTGCAAGTCTTCATTGCTCCCATTATGCATTAACATGCTAGACATTTTTCCTTTCAAGAGCTTTATTGTTGGTTACAAACTTGGCCTTACTCGCCCATACCACCGCAACGTAGATGATCACCGGGTCTCATCCACCTTAGGATACCACCAAAGGAATAGTCCCAAGTTTTACCTGTTATGTTCCTGCACTCCAAGAAACCACTAATGACATTAATAACTGGTAGTTTCATCGATATCTCCATTCCATGGAAGTTTACTCACAAAATTCACTCGTAGTTACTAACCTCCTTCTTGCAGTGGATTTTGGCTGGATGCTTCCAAAAAATGTCACGAACTTCATAAGCCTTTATTCTGAAGATGTCAGAAACAGCACAAAAAAAAAACAAGCGAGCTATGACAGATAAAATTCCAGAGTTATCCAGCATGCGGACCTATCCGCAATGTTGAACAATTAACCGGTTTTCTCTTAAAAGCTTGGAATTTTAGCAATGCATTGTAAATGGTCTTAGGATGTTTGAAGGTTGTAAACCCTAAAAAAAAAAAAAAAAAAATAAAATGGGCATTTATTTAGTTGACAAAAAAAACCCTTTTGTGCCTGATCCCCTCCTAGTGGAGTCGTCAATTACATGAACGCAATACTTTTCTTTCCCTTAATTTACAGCAAAACCGTAAGAGAAAGTAAAAACTTGGGATAACACCAAAACGATTGAAAATGATATAGCTGTATCGATGGTTTATCTCATTCTAAATGAGCTTTATTATTATTATTATTTTTTTTTTAAATTTAAGGCGCATCCACATCTATGGTCATTAGCGCCCGGAGCCTTCTCAGTGCAATGCCGGCCTCAAGATAGTGTTCTCTGGTTACAGACAACACTGTCCATCACCGGACAGTGAGCTGTAGAGGCTCCTAGGAAGAAGAAAAAAATCTAAGGGTAGCCCAGCTGGACTCGAAACCCTGGGTCCTCTGCGTGGGAATCCAGTACGCTAACCACTTAGCTATTCGCTTTCCTACTGAGGTATATTAAATTCCTACCCAAAATAAAACTAAAAAAGTTATTAGAAATGAAAAAAAATAATGGAGGAAATATGGAATGATGAAGGAAAAAATATATAGTGGCGATGGGAAACGCCTCAAACCGGTAAGTAAAAAATTAAAACGATACAAAATCACAGATATTATACCACGGACCCTGTAGGCCAGTAAAACATTTGGTTATCCATTATTAACTGAATAATCTCACCTAATAGAAACCATTCTCCATTCGTGATGAAATCCGATAGGTCCCCTCCTTCTTCGGACTTCAAAACGAGGTCCAACTGAAAAAATAAATATAATAATGTTTACACAAGTATTTTATTTTTAAAATTATCGTCAACAATAAAAAGTAAACAAAAAAAAAAACAATGAAAATATTGGTGGAAAAAAAACAAACAAACAATGAAAACAGCAATGAAATCATGCAAAAGAAAAAAGGTTTCATATTTTGATTAACCTAAAGTACATGCAGGATACTTAGCCGGGCTGTCTCCTGTGATAGCAACTCACCTCAGGTATATTTAATTAAAAGAAAAAAAAAAAAAATGAACAATTCTACTGGATCTATTTAGAGTAATGCAATCGCAAATGTCTCGTAAAATTGAGAAAATATGTTACACTAGAATAAAAATATTATTCCACTGCATCAGAGACGTTTTCCGTGGTAGCCTGCTTCATTTTGTGGTCATCGACGAGTTTCGGGCGTTCGCCCATCTTCAGGATGCGTTTTTCAGACAGTGTGACAACACAGACTTTCACTGAATTTGCTCTGTGCAAATCTGTTGTCACACTGTCTGAAAAAGGCATCCTAAAAATGGGCGAACGCCCGAAACCAGTCGATGACCACAAAATGAAGCAGGCTACCACGGAAAATGTCTCTGATGCTTTCCAGCTCTGCGGAACCCAACCACCGCGACAACTATTATTCCACTGGTTTGAAACTTGGGTGGCTATGTGATTGGAACATCTCATAGAAAGTCACAACAACAACAGCTTGATGAGGTCTTGCAGTGAGACAGCGCTATCAGCCATTCTGTTCCTACTGATGCACGCTTCAGAGCTTTACCTGTCGTAGCTGATTAGAAAAAAAATCTGTCAGGAGTAGAACGTTTTGGCGAGAAAAGACGCAGTAACTTTCATTTATGAAGCTATTATGAACCTTTCTGTGTGATAAGCGACCACTGCCTTCTAGAAGAGCTCAGATATGAAGGAGAAGATGCTATGGAGAACCGATCCAGGACTGAGGCAGCGTAAAACTTTTACGGTTTATTTTTACGACTATAGGTAATCGTCAATCGCCTAGAACTCTCTAGAGACCCAGTTGTATCCTTTAAAGGCAGCAACTTTGTTATTTGGAAAAGAAATTAGGAATCGTTCGAAGTATCCTATCTTGCACTTGCACAGTGCCTGACTTGTTTTGGGTCCACCAATCCTGGTATTCCACGGTGCCAACATTACTTTTTTTTGTTGATTTACTTGTCATTTGATTAACTTCTCATTTTTAAGCTCTTTTTTTGAGAAAGATTCCTAAAGGCCTAAAATGAATGGATGTAAGTCTAGTTTACAGCCTTCTACGCCAACATACCCTGGTAATGAGGGTAACTCTATTGTTTTGTGCTCTGGTCATCAAGTTTACCGACGTATTTCCATTCGATTTTCGAACAATGAAGTCCTCACGCGTTGGTCTAGTGGCTAGCGCACTCGCCTTTCATGCGAGAATTCAGGGTTCGATTCCCGTGAAGGCAAAGTCAGTGTTGACCCAGAATCGTGATAAAAACTGGGAAGCTACAGTTAGTAGCGCCCTAGGTAGTGAAGGCCAGAACTAAACGGCTTGGAAACTGCGGCGTGCTTACCACACGCACCCCATTCAAATCGCCGTCTGGCAAACCTTGGCCCTTCATTGGCTGTTGCGCCATAGGGTTTTTTTCGAACAATGATTTGAGCTCACTTTTAGTAGCTGTGTGACAATCAGAGAGGATTACTATATCCAATAATTATTTATAGTTTCCGATAATTACTGTCGATATTGAACTGCTCAGACATTCTGCGTAAATTTCCGCCTAGAAAAATGCTGGAGAACTTGCCCATTTTTCAGGCTCGTAATTCCAGCCCCAGGGGTCTGTGTACCATTTAATGGCATTTTCTTTGATAATATTCAGAGTAGATTCATTACCCCACTCTTATTTATTACACAATCTATTTAAAGATAGGTACCCAGTGTATCTGGTGAGTATTTCCCCTGCCTATTACCTATGGATGTGCCCAATGGTAGAATGGAGGAATCTTCATAAGGGATAACACATACGTACAGCGCAAAACACTAGGATCTTTGAATTGTGTAGAATACTTGATTCTATTGTTTAGCATCATAGATATTTTCCATGAAGCCTGCTTCTTTTTGTGGTCATCGACCGGTTTCGGTCGTTCGCCCATCATCAGGATATTTTTTGACAAACAGTGTAATAACATAGACTTGCACAGAGCAAATACAGTTGTATCAACAGTATCAACAGTTGATTATACTGTATTTGCTCTGTGCAAGTCTATGTTATTACACTGTTTGACAAAAGCATTCCTGATGATGGGCGAACGCCCGAAATCGGTCGATGACCACAAAAAAGAAGCAGGCTATCACGGAATATATATCTGATGCTTTCCAGCTCTGTGGAACCAATCACAACATCTATTGTTTAATATAAACCGACGTTTCACGTCTTATTTCAATAAGCATCTTCAAGATACCTGCTGGCTTAATTTTTTTTTTTTTTTTTTTAGACTAACCTGAGTTAGTCTTGAAAAAACCTGACTTTATACTGTAAAATATGTGACCTCCCTGAAGATGGGTCAACGTCCGAAACCGAAAAAAATGAAGCGGACTATGATAAAAAAAAATTTCTGGATCTTATAAAACAAATAATTTCTCTTTCACAAAAAAAAATTTGATACCCAATTAAGATTTAAGAATTCTCCTCTTAAACTACTTTTTCATCAGGCTATATTAATGCTCCTTTCAAAGATATTTGCGATTGTATTATCATTACAAAACAACCAATGTCTACACATAAATCTACACTTACAAACAAATAAAATTCCGAAAGTTTAATAAATTTAAAAAATAAAAAATCTAATTAACTTAAACTCTCAGATTAACGGAAAAGTTTAATACAAAAAAAAGGCAGAGAAAGAATAAGTTAAGAAAAAAAATAATATAAAAACAATAAAAATAACTAAAGAAAAAAAAGACAAGATATTTGTGAATAATTCAAATAAATTTTTTAAGGTTTACATTTCTCCCTGCGCTACAGTAATAAATAATTATATAATACAACGTCAATAAATAGATGAATGATGGAATTTAATACTATGCAGAGTTTTCAGGCACAACCTAAGAATTAAAAAATGCATTTTGTTATTATTTAATATGTACCATTTTAGTTTCTGTGATTGTGGTCAAATATACCAAATCAGATTTTCAAGCAATTGAATTAAATAAAAATTTAAATAGAAAAAACTTAATATTATTTTATAGTTGTAATATTGATTAATTTATTATATTAAAAAATGATTTAAAAGAGGACATTTCTTCTTCTTCTTCTTCAAGTTAAAGGTATAATGACATGGAAAGACATACCAATGTCAAAGTGGTTCCAGACAGCTGCTATTTTAACAAAGGATGGCAGTAATAAAAGAACAATTTATAACCAGCGACCTAGTTGGCCGCCGGCTTCAAGACAGCCGCGGCCAAACAAACAACAAAACCTTTTCAATACTGTACATTAAAAGCAAGCACCGATAAGGTTGGCCACTGACCTAAATAAGGTCAGCAAACTACGAAGGTCGCACAAGGTCGCACACTAGGACAGATGTCTTGGTGTGAGTGTGGCCAACACCAATATATAAACTCTATCATATACAACGACATGATTATTATATCTTATACGACGATACGATCATTATATCATCTACGGCCAAACGAGCACGTCCAGATACCCGAGCGGCAATTTACGCGTCTATACACAGTTATATTCAAACTTATCATTCTCTTAGTTGTGCACTTTAGTTCAGTTATTTTAGTCATTCTAATTTATTAATAATTTATCTTCTATTTATTACTAAGTATTTTGCTAGTTATTAGTTACTATTTCTAACGTTCAAAGTATTGTTCAAATACATTTTATTTTTATAAAATCCGTTTAATTATTCGAGCACTAACTTCCAAAATCTCTCAACTAATTCCGCCCTCTTCAAGACATCTACTACATCAGGAACCACACAGCAAACGATTCCATTACATCTTTTTTTTTTAAAAATAAACTGTATTTGAACAAGATGTGGTGGAATCGTTTAATGTGATTCCTGAGGTACATAGTAGATGTCTTGAAGAGGGCGGAAGTTAGTTTAGAGATTTTTGGAAGTTAGTGCTCGAATTATTAACACGGATTTTATAAAAATTGACTGTATTTGAACAATAATTTAAACGTAAAAAAATGGTAACTATTAACAAGAAATACTTAGAAATAAATAGAAGATAAATAACTAATAATTTGGAATGATTAAAATAAGTGAACAGATGCACAACTAAGGTAATAAGTATAAAATAAAAACTGTATAGGGACGCGTAAACTGCTGCTCGTATAATAACGAAGACGTATTTCATAGCAATGTCATTACAGCTGCAACAAATACTAGCAAAAAGACTTTCAGATCTTGTCAACCAGTCAGCCAATCATTAAGAAGGGATAATTAAGCTCCGCCTACTATCTAAGGAGTAAGATTTGAGGAAGAAATTTAGGCCCGCCCTTCTATTGCTTTCATATTTTTAAAACCATCCACTCTGATTCTTTGTATAATCATCAGTGTTAGTCTAATAATCATGCCAGCAACTGACTACTCTCTTGATAAACTCAGCAAAACGTCTGTTTATACCAAAACAATTGATTACGATGTCTACTCACAGACTTTAGTGTATTGCATGACAATGAACCCGTGAAAGGCTAAATGATTATATAATGAATTTCTTTAGGGAAGAATCTTTATTTCTATATTGTTAACTTTTTAACATTAAAAATTGCAAAATTATTATAAAAAAATAAATTACAACGGTGTATAAGTGAAGACTCAATAATGAATATGATGGGTGGTTTCGTGTGGTTATATCTTTCGACTGCATGCAAATCAAACATGTTTGGTTTCACAATATGCTTTAATTGTGAATATAGACGACTATGTGAATTTAATTGAAATTTATTGCTATTATATTTATTTTTACAGCTATGAAGTAGTAAATGAAGCATTTCGACAACTTCCATCCTATAACTAACAAGAGTTGCAGTCTCACTTCGCAAAAGAACTCTTAGGTTTGCCCAAGAGTTTTTAAAGAGCAACATATTAAATGATATCTAGTAACTGATTTGAAATATAGTCAAAGAAAAAAATTGAACAGTAATCAATCTCATACATCCACATGCATGGTTTAATTGTCAATTATTATAATTATTATTATTTAGAAGAAAGATGTGCATTTATTAATAAGACTGTTTCGTTATTTTAAGGAATTAATTAATGAACTAATCCTACTTGCTACAACTAAGGTGTACATAGTGAACAAAAAGAAGATTTTTGTGAAAATTAATTTCTCCAAAGAATCGAAGTAAAATGCTTAAAAAAAAAAAATGAACATTGAAATAATTACTAATTAACACATTAATTAAAACCAAAAAAAAAAAGAAGACTAATATAACGCTGAAAACATAAAGCAGCGAAAAATGTGGATATTTTTATTTGTTTAAGAAAAAAAAGGTAATAATAATAAATAATTAATTCTGTAGTGAGTTGCTACCCATGATTTTTTTGCTACATGCAAAACAGTGTACATTACCAAAGTGCCCCTAAGCGATCATTATTTTGGCGGCTGGCCATTTATTATATTATACGCAAAAATTTAAGCACGATGACGTAAGCATTTAAAGTAAAACAAAAATAATGCTGTGATAAATAGCCGCGTTAAACGATAATATCATTTGCATTTATGGCACGTAACGCGTATCGCAATTAGCACAATTAAAAAAAAAATAAATAAATAAAAATAAATAAATCTAAAATATAGCTAAAAATTCAATGGAAGATTTATGACAGTAAAACTTCTCAAATTCTTCTTTATTGTTATATTTTTGTTTCTCGAGACGTTTCAATCTTAGAAACTCATCAGCATCAGTGCAATATTGTTTTCAAAGTAACTTATTTTTTCATAACTGTTTTCTAAGTGTAGAGATTTGGTGTAGATGTAGATTGTTGTAGGGGATTATCACGCTGCGACTTGAAAGATCTATTGTGGCCCTGGAGCCTTCTCAGTGCACTGCCGGCCTAGCTACATACAACACTGCTCATCACCGTACAGTGAGTTCCGAAGGAAGAGAAAATTTCTAAGCGCAGCATGCTGGATACAAACCCGGGACCACCGCGTTGCTAGTCCAGCGTGCTACCACTGAGCTAATCCCTTCCTTCTCCCTTGGTTTATGCCAATTAACTAGAGACGGAGACCCTAATTTGTGTACTGTTTATTTTCCTTGTCTATAAAGTGTAGAGTGTATAATAGGTTTGTGAAGGAGAAAAAAATGGTTTGATTTGAATGAATAAACTAGAAGTGACGTTGAACACTGTATAATATAAAATCAACACTGTCTGCCTGGATTTTACATTAAATATATACAATGGTAGTGAGAGGTAAAGAGAAAGGTTGATGACACGTAGTGACTGCTGTATGAACTCTGCTATAAGATTCCCTGAATACTCTCCCGTCACTGTATTTAAGCAGTTTCTCCCACTCTAGTCTGAGAGAGTGGTTCTGTCATTTTTGTCACTCTCTCTCTCACTTTCTCTGCTCTTAGGATCCTATTACAAGTGTATTTAGTTTAGGTTTATTGTGTACTGTTCTGACAAAGTGTATGGAGTAATGAGCTATGGTAATCCGTGGGGTCGCTACTCCCCAAAGTTAAGCAAGAGATACCCCTTGCTGGTAGAGATTTGGTGTTAAATTATTTATAATATAATGAAATTGCAAAAATATTGTTTTATACCAAAGCTTTACAAATAAAAACGTTATGAAAAAGATTTAATGTGAAAACAATATCATCAGCACATACTAGATTGATGATGACCCACCGTAGATAGAACCATCGCGAGAAAAAAAAAATATCTAACAATAAACAAGATAATTAAGAAGTTTCACTGTCACTAATCCATAACTGAATTAATTTGAACATTCATTTCTCAAAATTTAAAAAAAAAAAAAAAATTAGCACTAAATTTATAGCATTTTTAAATCACATTAAACTTCTTCAATAAATTCTATTGAATCATAATAAATAATCTTTTATTACTTTCTCTTACTCCATAGTAAGAGGAAGTATTATGATTGTATCAAATTTATGGAATTGAGTTTTCAATTTATTGAAATACATGTTTTGGAGGTCCCCTGAATACGAAAAAAAAAAAGAAAAGTTTTTTTAGCGAATGGTCTGTATGTGAGTGTGTCTGTTTTGCGTATGTATATGTTTTAACAGAATATCTTAAAAATGAATAGTCGCAAGGACCTCCGGTTAGGTACACACTAATCATCGCATTTCACTTGAAAGTTAAGGATCCATTTACCAAAATTGCGACTTTATGGAAAGACTTTTTTCTTGATTTTCTCAAAAACAGCTTCAACGGTTTTCTTTAAAACTTTCTATATTGTCTACACCCATGAATTACCTATCACTTTTATTTTAAACATTTACCTGGGAAAAATTGATTTTTAGGGGATTCTGGGAGGGGGGAACAATAGCGTTTAGCTATCATTATTATTCAAGAAAGTGGAGGGCGAAACCGTACCAAAGCATCCCTGGGTCCATATAGCTACCCCAAAAGAATAACAACTATCGGCTCTGGAGCAAAAGTCCAGGCCCAGGTTTTAACCAATCTAAGTTTTACCACATTCCGAACAAATCGGACCAAAACCTTAAAAGGACATAGCTTAAGATCTTCTAACGATATCCTATTTCGGCCAAAGGTCCTGAACCTAATCTCCTCACAGCCCAAACAATCCATCACAAGATATATGGGTGTTTCCTCCTCCGTCTCACAGACTCTACAAAAGAGATCAGGCATGAGCCCCATCGTATAGAGATGTCTCCTTAAGCCAAAATGCCCAGTGAGGAAGCCAACCCAGATGCCTGAGAGAGGTCCGTGAAAGGCACAGGACTCCCTCACTCAAAGCCCCGCCCGGACCCCCAATGAGCATCCTAGACTGGCGACAATCTACTGTGCTCATCTATAAGGATGAGTGCTGTGAGATAATCCACATCTGGAAGCCTGACAGCCATGTGCCAAGTGTGACCCTAACAAATTATTTAGGCACAGGTTTAGCCAATAGATGGCATGGCCTGCCCTAAGCGCAAGGCCTAGGGTTCTCTCTCCGCCGATAGGTAGCAGATCTGTGCCGGCGAGGAGTAGGAGACAGCGGCCGTCTGACTGATTTTGACTTTTGCCGTAGGTCTATCTGTCTGTCTGTCTGGCAAAGTGGTGAAGTTAACCATCCGAATACTTCGAACAATATACTGTGGTACTGCCGAAGAACATTCTCCACTGGTCTTCACTGTAGTGTGTGAAAACGTACGTACATAATTATCGTTAACATTTACAAGTGAAAGTTTGCTAACCTGGAGCCCAACGAGTAACTATATTTCCAGTTATACTTAATGATAGTAGTTTATAATTAATGGTAGCTTTATATATATTTTTAATGTTCAATAAAGGAAAATTTCTGTAATTTCAAGGTATTATTGAACCTAACAACATTCTGGGTTACACAAGCGACACACTAACAGCAAGCTCTGGACCAATGAAAGGGAGAGAGGCTCCCAATTTGGCAAACCTCTTCAAAAGTACTACTGAAAGTGCAAATTTACAATAAAGGTTTTTGGGTATTGTGATTTATTTTTTTTTCGAAAACGATTACGAATTTTTGAAAAAAAAAAAAAAATTACATGCTAATTGCACAGATAAACATGTACCATTTTTTTTTTTTTTTTTAATATTTTAGTGAAAAAATTAATTTTGGAGGGGTTTTAGTGATCTGACAGTTTAAAATTTTTTTTACTGTACAAGCTTTGTTGGTTCTCACAGAGGGTGCTCCACACAAATCCGGTCAGGTATAGAAGTGTAATCCCTATCACTATTTTTTTTTTTTGTCCAGTCCTACTTATATATATATATTATTATTTTTTTTTTAATTTTAGGTGCGTCAAAAAATCTACAGTCATTGCGACAGGAGTCTTCTCTCGCTACAAACAACACTGTGTCCATCACCAAATAATGAGCTGTAGGGCTTCTGGGAGGAAAAGAAAAAAAATCTAAGGGCAGCACTGCTGGACTCGATCCCAAGACTTCCGCGTGACAGTCCTACGCGCTACTACAATCGAAGCAAACCTTAATTCAATTAAATTAAAAACCTTTTGTTTTACTTCCTCTTACTTGTTGTAAGAGTAGGTATTGCGTTTGTGTCAAATTTTCAAAATTGAGTTTTCACCAGAAATAAACGTTTCGAGCCCTGCCACTCCTCCCCCCATCTCGAGTCTGAGAAAGAGATTTTTTAGAAATTGGTCTGTGCGTGTGTGTGGTCCAGCATTACTTAAAAAACGGACTCAATAGAAGCTGAAAACTTGGTATTTTCATTTAGGTTCTATCAATGGACGTGTCGATAAGGTTGTAACACTTGTATTTTCGGGTTGAGACTCCGGCAAATGGCTTGCTGCTAGAAACTGACGTTTCGTCCATATTGCAATGAGTTTCTTCAAATATTTTTTTAAACTTGAAAATTAAATACAGTGCTGGTGTGGAAGGGCAAACACCTACCAAAGCCGGTAATATAAATGATTACATCATGGTAGTCCAAAAGTGAGCGTCAAAAAAATATTGAAAACAACTAAAATTTGAAATTATACTACGCATTCCGCAGAATTACGTGAAATCAATTATTTTTTGTTTTTTCGAAAATCGGTAAAGTGGTTTTTGAGAAAATTCCCAAAATACTCAAAAACCCTTTTCAGTAAAGTCGTACTTCCGGTTAACCGATTTTCTTAAAATTTGAAATTTGATCCATTGATTGTAATGAATATTAAATATTCTATCAGCGGTAGGAATCATACATTGTAATGAAGTGATACTTTATATCAGGGCTAGCTCAATGTATACGAGAGAGACGCACCAGCGCTCCGTTTAATAAACAAGAAAATTAAGAAAACAAACTGAAAAAAAAAAAAAAATACATAATTATTATAATGAACAGTATATTTATCTATACTAAGAAAAATTTGTGAATATTTCTTCTGATTTTAATATTTAAAAAAAAAACTGTGGACATAATGAAATTATTTGCAGCAATTGTTAAACAGTAGACTATGGTAGATACCAGCTGCTGTGTGAGGGTGCAAGGAGATTTATCAGGCAAATTCCAGTGTGATCGAGGTCTGACACGCTAGAGCAGTGATGGCGAACCTATGACACGCGTGTCAGTGCTGACACGCGAGCTCATTTTTGGTGACACGCATCTTCAAAGATAAAAAATTTCATAATTCAAAAAAATCTTTTTTTTCTGATAATGTAGCTCATATAGTTAGCAACTCTCTCTGTTTACTACATATTTTGTGTTTAGTTTGTTTCATGGAAATTATAAATACCGATTAACATTTTTTTTAATTTTATCCCTGAAGAAGACAATAAATTTGTCGAAACGTTGGAAAAGATTTAAAAAAAAAGTGTACATTTTATTGACCGCTCCTCGAGATCTCCTTTAGTTGTTTTGCTAACAATTTTTTCATCCACATATTTTTGTGAGACATTGTTCTCAGCATTAAATAATATTAAGACAAACAAACGGAATCGGTTAACAGATGAATCAGTGGCGCTTGCTTGGCCTTGAAATGTACCAAGTATAAACCCGAAATAGAAGATTTAGCAGACAAACTTCAGCACCAAAAAAGTCATCAGAGACATTTTCCGCGGTAGCCTGCTTCATTTTGTAGTCATCGACCGGTTTCGGGCGTTCGCCCATCTTCAGGATGCGTTTTTCAGACAGTGTGACAACACCGACATGCACAGAGCAAACTTAGTTTTCACACTCAAGTTTGCTCTGTACAAGTCTGTGTTGTCGCACTGTCTGAAAAACGCATCCTGAAGATGGGCGAACGCCCGAAACCGGTCGATGACCACAAAATGAAGCAGGCTACCACGGAAAATGTCTCTGATGCTTTCCAGCTCTGCGGAACCAACCACCACACCAAAAAAGTCACTAATTTTTCATATATATTTATTTTCTAATTGTATAAATTTATATTGTTTTTCTGTTTTTGTTCAATTATATTTTATATATATATTACTTGATTTTGTATGTTAAGTGTCAATGAAATATGTAAGACAAGTCTCTAAATGTAAACTATAGGTTTCATAATTTTGGCTTTTGTATTTAAATGGCATTAAACAAATAATTAACTTGATGAGTGACACGCCACGAGAATTATGTTTCTATTTTTCAAAATTTTGACACACCGAGCTCACAAGGTTCGCCATCACTGCGCTAGAGCCTGCACTCTGTTTAACCTAGCCATGGAAAATGCGGTTAGAGATGCCCGAATACAAACAGCAGGCACAATATTTACAAAAAGCGTGCAAATCTTAGCCTACGCTGATGATGTATGTATCATTGGAAGATCCTTCGAGGCTATGACAGACGCATTCACCTCGCTAGACGCAGCGGCAATGAAGATGGGACTTGAGGTCAATCAAGAAAAGACAAAGTACATGGCTACCGATAACCGTGAGATTGGACCAACCATTCAAGTCGGTAGGTACCACTTTAAAAAAGTAAAAGCGTTTAAATATTTAGGATCAGTGGTAACGGCAGATTAATGACATTAATGACATGATAATGGCATACACCAGGAGATAACGCAGAGACTGATAGCGGTGAATAAATGCTACTATGGACTCATGAACTATATGAAGAGCCGTTTGCTACCGCGATCTACAAAGCTGCTTCTCTACAAAGCTCTCATACGACCTGTCCTGACATATGGGTCAGAAACATGGTCAATGACTAAATCCATGGAGAGAAAACTATTAGTTTTCGAGAGAAAAGTACTCCGGAAGATATATGGACCTGTCAAAGAGAACAATGAGTGGAGAATAAGGCACAATCATGAGCTGGCCAACTTATATAAAGAGCCGGATGTGGTAAAATGTATTCGCTTAGCAAGATTGAGATGGGCGGGTCATGTTTTACGGATGGATGAAACCTCACCCCCAATGAAGCTCTTTAGTGTAGAACCAGCCGGTAAAAGGAAAGTGGGAAGACCAAAAATTGAGATCGCTGGATGGTGTGAATGGCGACGCCAGATCCCTGGGTATCAGGAATTGGTGGGCGTTCGCCCGGAATAGAGAGGAGTGGAGGGCGATTCTTGAGGCAGCCAGGATCCAATAATGGATTGTTGAGCTCGGAATGAATTGTTAAACAGTAAACCTTATTAATACTTTTAATTAATATTTCAAAATTAATAAGATTATGTAATAATTGCAATTAAGTTCATGTTTTTAATATTTCTGAAGATTAGGGGGAGGGAGCCGAAACGTCCAAATTTTTTACACTTTCTTTTCCCTAGTAAAAGGTATAAGGCGGAAAATCGCAGAAAGTTCAAATTTGATATTTATAGTTTTATCTGCTAGAATGGGATCTGACAAAAAGATTTTGAACATAATCAATCAACCGAAAGTAACACTTTATTGGATGAATTTTTCAGTTCCCCACCCCCGTTACTCTCGAAAATGGCTCAAAAAGATTTTCTTTAAATTTATAATATCAACTACACATACAATGTACTACAAATTTTACTTGCAACATTTCTTTGGAAAAAGCCAGGTAGATGTAGATTCAGAGACATTTCCCGTGGTAGCCTGCTTCATTTTGTGGTTTCGGGCGTTCGCCCATCTTCAGGATGCGTTTTTCAGACAGTGTGACACACAGACTTGCACAAAGCAAAGTTAGTTTACACACTGCTGTGTGTAATCTAACTTTGCAGCAAGAGCCGGATGTGGTAAAATGTATTCGCTTAGCAAGACTGAGATGGGCGGGCCATGTTTTACGGATGGATGAGACCTCATCCCCAAAGAAGCTCTTTAGTGTAGAACCAGCCGGTAAAAGGAAAGTGGGAAGACCAAAAATTGAGATGGCTGGATGGTGTGAGTGGCGACGCCAGATCCCTGGGTATCAGGAATTGGTGGGCGGTCGTGCTGTAAACTAACTTTGCTCTGTGCAAGTCTGTGTTGTCACACTGTCTGAACGCATCGCCCTTGTCAGGAGGGTGTTGTAAAACCGTAGGCTTTGGATAGGCTTGCGGGCCGGTGACCATTCTAGGCCTTTAAGTAGGCGTTTCTAGCAGGGACTCCTACAAAATGGTACCACGGGATCGTGAATCAGCCCGGCGAGCTTGCTCTGCATTCACGAGTTGAGGAAGGTTTCGTGGTGGTCGAGGATTTGTAATGATGATAGCAGAGGTCCAGTATTCTCTGTTAGGTGGGCGGGGGATGGTTGGTTTGCCTTCGGGAATAGTTTCGCCATCTCCCAATTCCTCACAAGCTACATGTCTGAACGCATCCTGAAGATGGGCGAACGCCTGAAACCGATCGATGACCACAAAATGAAGCAGGCTACCACGGAAAATGTCTCTGATGCTTTCCAGCTCTGCGAAACCAACCACCACAACAACTAGATGTAGGTTGTTGTAGGGGATTATCGTACTGCGACCTGAAAGATCTATTGGGCCCTCTCAGTGCAATGCCAGTATCCAAGCAGAGTTCTCTAGCTATAGACAACACTGCTCAAATCACCGTACAGTGAGTTGTAGAAGGCTCCTAGAAAGAGAAAATCTAAGGGCAGCAATTCGAACCCGGGACCTCCGCGTTGCTAGACTAGCGCTCGACCACTGAGCTAATCCTTTCCTTCTCCCATGGCTTACGCCAATTAACTAGAGACGGAGACGCTAGTTTGTGTACTGTGTTTGTCCTTGTCTATAAAGTGTAGAGTGTATGTAGTTTAAGTGTATTGTGTATTGTTCTAACGAAGTGCATGGATTACTGAGCTATGGCGTAACCCGTGGGGTCGCTACTCCCCAAGTAACTACATTACAACAGATACCCCTTGCGGGCAAAAAAAAAATCATGTAAGATAGTTTTTGGAAGAGGATATGGTTTTTATGTTATCCTCTAAAGTGGTTAATCTTAGTTGATTATATAATTATATAATCTTAAAACAATATTAATTAGAAATAAATAAGTTGCAAAAACACCGAATTTTGAAGAAAAATCGGTAAAACCGGGAAGTACGTTTTTACTGAACAGTCTTGTTTTTAGTTTTTTACTTTTTGAGCAGATTTCATTAAATTTTGTATACTAACTATAAATATAAGAGATTATATTCACATTTGTTTCAAACTTTGTGAGAAATTCATTTAAGGAAATTTTGGAGGCGAGAGGAAGTTTTTATATTCTCAAATAAAAAGTTATTTGATATTTTATCCGTCTTAGCATGCATTATTGGTTTTGTTTCTGACCGGTTACGGAATTTTCATCCCCCTCGTCAGAGCAAATTCACCAAGTTTGTGTAGAGTGTTCACTTCATCGAAATATTTCTGTTTCACTCACACTTGTGCCTAACAGACATATTTCATTGAAGTGAACTCTCTACAGGAACTTGGTGAATTTGCTCTGACGATGGATGAAAATCCGACACCGGTCAGAAATGAAACCGATATGCATGCTACGGCGGTTAAAATACCGGTTGTTATCCAGCATTGCGCGGACTCACCCATATTTTCAATAAAGTTATTTTTATTAAATTTAAATTCTCACATTGATATAAAAATTGAAGACAAATCAAAATTTATATAACATTGAAGATAATTTATCAACAGACCTTTTGAAGGGACACGGCAAGAAACAACTGCACAGGATGAAGGGGTTAATCAACTCCGAAAACGTTGTGTAGATTTTGTCAGGAGGAGAAGGAGGAGAAAACAGCCTCGCACTTGTTTTCAATTGTGTTCTAATCGCCAAATTGCGCGACGAAATCTTTTATTACATTGAGACCAAAGAAGATAATAGCGCATTTGTTGGGAAAGCCTTCAACCTCATTGTAATAGCAAGCAGAGAGAAGACAGGCCCTCCTCTGGTACTCTCTGACTTAAGCAGGCTAAATTGGGAGAACCTGTGTATATAAGCCAGTGGGAATCTATCTAGAGTTATCTATCAGATTCAACCATACATCGCATCGTGTCATATCTCTACTCCCACCTTTTATTCTATCAGTTTCATTATAAAGTCCAGTGCAGTTAGTGTAAACTTATAGCTACATTATAACAGTATCTTCATATCTCGTTCATTCAATCAAACCTAATTTCTCTCCTCAACAACCTATTATATATGAGGTAATAGTAGCGAGAGGAAGACCAGGGCCCTCTCTGAGTACTCTCTGAACTTAAGAAGCTAAATTGGGAGAACCTGTGATTAAGCCAGTGGGAATCTATCTAGAGGATATCTATCAGATTCAACCATAAATCGCATCGTGTCATATCTCTACTCTCACCTTTTATTCTATCAGTTTCATGATAAAGTCCAGTGCAGTTAGTGTAAACTTATAGCTACATTATAACAGTGTCTTCATATCTCGTTCATTCAATCAAAACCTAATTTCTATCCTCAACAATTCCATTACTCATGATTGAGGAGATGTTTTTGCATACTACAACCACAACTAAAGCCTCGGTTTAGCTGCAAGTGTCTGGGTTAGGGTCATGTCCTTTGGTAATCTAAATCTCATCTAATCTAATCTATGTAAATAGATAGTATACGATGTATAAAGAAAATTTGTTTGAACAGTTTTCATGAAAAATCATGAAAAACTGCTGGGAGTGGGGGGAGACCATTCCGGTAAAGTCACACTTCCGGTTTATCGATTTTGCCCGAAACCTTTGTGTAATTAAGTTGTATTGGTAGTTTCTAAACCGAATAAGGAAGTTTAAGAGCTTCGTGCGATTTTTTTCTCTATTCTGATACATTCTTTTTGTATAATGAATTTACAACCACGATGTATAAATATTTTTTTTATTTATATAATAAATAATAGAGATTGTGTTTTCTTTGACAAATCTTCGCTGGCTTTTCAAATTGTAGTGTGAGATGTTGTACCTTAATAGTAAGTAGTCCATGGTTGAATTAGAGCGATCGATTTATGTGTTCCTTGTGTAACTCCCAGTTTAGGGAGGATGTATTTTCCACTTTATTGGCAGAGTGTTCAACTCTCAAGTAGTTTCGCCTACTTTATTTTGGTTCCAGTATATTAACAAGGTCACACACACAATTGATTTCTTGTTTAAATAATTCTCCTTTAACCAGGACTTTATAAACAACATACGACATGCATGGCAATATCGCTACGAATTGTTACAGCAATTCAACTTTGATTAATAATACTATTCAGTATAAATATATTAATTACCCAAAAACATAAAGTACCAATAAATGTATAAGTTACAATAGTTGTAAGTACAATTTAAAGGTTTTTTTTTTTTTTATTAAGAAATTCACAACTATACAAACAGTATTATAAGTGAATATGATGGTAGTCATATAAAAGGGCGTGAATGTCTTGTTAGGAGATGCCTCCCAGTGGAGGTACTCCCTAATTATTACTAAAAAATGCTAACAAGAAGTTAGATGGTCGCGCGGCCAGTGGCGTTTCAGTCTCCTGGAAGGGTTGTGTGGAATAGAAAGAGAAGAGAGTTGTTGGACTAAAGGGTTAGAATGGTTGGATGTGAGGTCATGGAATTTCTTGTAACGTAATTTTATGCACTGATGGACAAAGGGATTTTGAGGTCACTGTGAAGGGTTAGGTTGGAAACATAGAACGGGGCATTGGTAATTCTTCTGAGGGTTTTGGATTGAAAAGCTTGAATGCGATAGGAGTTGGAATGCTTGGTCGAACCCCAGACCTCGCATCCGTATGTCCAGAGGGGCTTTATAATAGTGTTGTAGATAAGACTTTTGTTTTCAAGAGAAAGTTTAGAGCGTCGGTCAAGTAGTCTCGAGAGAAGTTTGTAACGTCTGTTTAGTTCAAGTCTTTTTAATCGTGTATGCGGATTCCAAGTAAGTCTTTTGTCTAGATAAAGTCCTAAATATCGGACTTTGTCCACTGTCGGTATTATAGTCCCATGAAGGAGGATGGGCGGGAGAGTAGCGCGGCGGAGGGTGAAGGAAACGCATTTGCTTTTAGTGGGATTGACCTTTATTCTCCACCGGATAAGCCAGTCTTGTAGAGAGATGATATGGGATTGTAGTGCACGGGATGCGGGTAAAGGATCGGGATTTGGAGCAATAACACATGTGTCATCAGCGTAGGAATGAAGGATTGTTTTTGGGTGGGAAGGGATATCTGCAGTATAGAAAATATATAGGAGAAGAGCAAGGACACTGCCTTGCGGTACACCTGCATGGATTGGAAAGGTAGAGGATCTGGAGGAGCCAGAACGAACCCAGAAGGAACGATCAGACAGGTATGATTTTAGGATCATATAGTAGGTAGAGGAAAGGACTCCCTTGAGCTTCCACAACAAACCTGCATGCCAAACCCGGTCAAACGCCTCCAGGGCAATACTGCTTCTGCTCAAGGGCAGATGAGATGGTGTCAATAAGGCGGTGGCACTGGTGAATTGTTGAATGGGAGCTGCGGAAACCAAACTGATGATTTGGAAGGAAATCTTCTAAAAGAGGGAAGATTCGTTTGAAGAGGAGCCGTTCAAGTACCTTACCCATGATAGGTAGTAAACTGATTGGCCGGTAGGATGATGGAAGATGAGTGGGCTTTTTGGGTTTTAAAGGTATTTCAATTAAAGGTAATTTTCAAATCTTTAATTTTATTTTATTATTATTATTTTTTAATTTAAGGCGCGTCAACATCTATGGTCGGTCATTGGCGCCCGGAGACTTCTCAGTGCACTGCCGGCCTCCGGGCAGTATTCTCTCGCTACAGATAATACTGTCCATCACCGGACAGTGAGCTGTAGAGGCTCCTAGGAAGAAAAAAAAACTAAGGGTAGCACAGCTACGAACCCGGGTCCTCCGCGTGGGAGTCCAATACGCTAACCACTTAGCTATTCCCTTCCCCCTATAATTTTATTATTATTTTTTATTTTTGTTTTTGGCTTCACATGAAATTCTTAACTTTTCATTTATAAAATAGTTTTATTACTTGTCTAAATTTATTATATTTTGATAATATTTTCTTTGTTTATATTTATGGGTATTATACTGTTCTTAATGCATTTTTTTTCAATAGTATGTGGCAAATTGGAATGAAATTCATTTTATATTGTATTGAATTTTGCTCTAAAAATGTTATGTTTCTGATTTATTTATTTTATTTTATTTTATTACTTTCTGTTACACTTAGTTACGATCGTGACAGATTTTCCAAATTTAGTTTTTACCGGAAATCACGTAACTTTCTCTTACACCAGTTTTCAAAATTGTGATTATTAAATTATATAATTAGTATTATATCAAATTTAATGAAATTCATCGGTATTTTTATGGAGAAAAAAAATAGTAAAAAACTGAAAAAATACTTCCTAATAAAAATGCACTTCGGGGGTCATCTGAATTTTTTTTTTTTTCAAACACAGAATTTCAACATTATATTTAATTCTAATTATTTAGTATTATTTAGATGATAGAATTGTATAATAAATTGAAATAGTATTTTTGAGGAAACTATAACCCCAATTCTCCCCCTCACCACAATAGTACCCTTAAATGAATTTTTCCGGAGAAATGTTTCAAATCTAAAGTTGGTAGGTCTTTGTATGTGTAGTTAAAATAACAAGTTTCAAGAAAATCTTTGGAGCCACTTTTGAGAAATAAATCGCAAAAATGTAAAAAGAAAAAAAAAAAAAAGAAAAAAAAAACTACTTAGTAAAGTGGTACTTCCGGTTGAGGAATTTTGACAGATATTGTATCTGACAGTATACGACAGAAATGTCGTATCCCATGGTGATATCTAAACGGAAATATTAATTTTTTTTTTAAACACGGAATTTTAGCAATTTATTTATTTCTAATTAATTTTCTATGGATGGTAGATTTGTATAATCAACAACGATACAACTTTAGTTGAAAAAACATAACCACACCCCTCCTCTTCCCAAAACCCGCTTAAATGACATTACCCGAAGAAATGTTTCAAATAAAAGTTGTAGGTCTTTGTATGTGTAATTGATATACCAAGTTTCAATAAAAATCATTGAAAATATTTTGAAATATCTTGTTCCTTTTTTTATTTTTTGGCTGCATTTTGTATTGTAGTTTGATTGGGTTGGGAATATTGAACCAGATTTTACAGCCAGGTTTCTGGACAACAAAAAAATAGCCAAAAAATTGCTAAATTGCAAAATACTCAGTAAAAGAAAGCTTTCAAACATCAGCACGTGCACCATTCTGAATAATTATCCAGAAACATCGCTCATTTGAAAATACATAATGAAATCTCCAATACATGAATAGATATAATAACCCAAAATAAGGACAGATCTAGAATAATCTCAAAGTAAAATCATTTCTGCAAAATCTCCTGAACAAACCTCTCGAATGAAAACAAAAAATTAACAAAATTATATGCAGTTATTTTCCAAATTAATCAACAAATAATACTAGTAAGACATTGTTATATACAGAAGGTTTTGAAAATGACAAAAGATATTGTCGAAACGTAAAGCAAATAACGACATTTGACGAATGTAAAATCGCAAATTGAATAAAAAAAGAAAAACCTGGCTGTAAATCTGGTTCAATATTCCCAACCCAATCAAACTACAATTGAAAATGTTTTTGAGAAAATGGCAAAAAAAAAAAAAAAAAAATTAACAAGTAAAGTGGTACTTCCGGTTAAGGAATTTTGACAGATGACCCACCGTCAGATGCCATTAGTGATACCTAAACGGAATATTAACTTTCAACTTTCTACGGTTTTTCGTTTTTGAGCACATTTTCTATAAAAAAAAAAAAACACTTTTTTGTGGCTCAAGGGACTGATTGCAAAACGGATATTTCCGGTAAAAACTAGATAACGAAAATTTGACACAATTACAGTACTTCCTGTTACTAGGAGTAAAAGAATGTAAACCCATTTAAATGGGCTACTTTTAAAATAACTCTTAAATGAAGAAAGATATTTAAAAAAAGTGTACATAACGTTTGTTGAAGTATTTGTGCTCTAGTTTATGATTGGTGTTAATGTTATTTGATTTTATTGCTGCCTTACATCTAAAATTGGCGATTGAAAGTGGCGATTTCCTTTTGACCCCCACTTTTTACTACTGTATTAGAAACTACTAAAAAAAAATTAAGAATAATGCCGTTAATTTCACTTCAATATTTCAAATCGTTGCCGAGATATTCAATCATAAAAGATTAAATTTTCGTCGTTTTTTCCTATGCTGAGGAGGTCATTTTGAATAAATAGGAAATATTTTTTTTTCATAGATTTTTGTAAAATAAATTGGAATATTGTTTTGTTTTAATGATGTTTTACCTGATTTTCAAGTCCCTTGTGGTTCTAAAATAGGTTTCAAGTGTTGTCAGCATTTGAACTCTCCTATTTATTAGAAATTATTAAGAAAATCCGCTTTTAATTTTAGTTTATGAAACAGAGAAATAGGAAAAAAACGTCGAAAATTTAATCTTTATGGTTGAATATCTCGGCAACGGTTTGAAATATAGAAGTGAAATTAACAGCATTATTCTTCATTTTTACTTTCTCTTACTCCTAGTAAGAGGAAGTATTGTCAAATCGTGTCAAATTTTCGATATCGAGTTTTCACCGGAAATATCCGTTTTGAGGTCCCCTGAGTCCAAAAAAATAGTTTTTAGCAAATGGTTTGTGTGTATGATATGTATGTGAACGCCATAGCTCAAAAATGAAAAACCCGTACAGGGAGAAAGTTAAAAAATTGATATTCCGTTTAGGTACACCATGGGATTGACAGTACGTTACTGTCAAAATTCCAACAACGGAAGATTAGTACCACTTACTAGTTTGTTTTTTTGTTTACTTTTTTGCATTTCTCACAAAAATGCTCCGACATTTTCTTCAAACTTGATACATTCAACTACACATACAAGAGCTACAACTTTTATTTGAAACATTTCTCTAGGAAAATTCATTTAAGGGCCTTTTAGGGGAGGGGTGGTTAGGTTTAATTTTAAATGTGCCTATTCCAGTTTATTGGACAAATGTCGTCATTTAGTAATGTTAATTAGAATTAATATATGTGAAATTCCAAGTTTGAAATAAATCGCATAACGGGAAGTGCGTTTTTTACTTTGTACAACTTTACTACAGTTTTTGTTTTTTTCACTTTTTCGCGATTTTCTCAAAAATCGCTGCGATGATTTTCTTGAAACTTTTTATATAAACTACGCATACAATGATCTACAACTTTTATTTAAAACATTTCTCTAGGAACTTTAGGGCACTTTTAGGGAAGGGGTGGGGTTATGTTTTTCTTTAAAAAACGCTATCATAGTTGAAAAACAAAATTAATTAGAAATAAATAGATGGCCAAAATTCCCGAGTTTCAAGAAAATTAGTAAACCCTGAAGTGCGCTTTTACTGAACAGTTTTTTTTTTCAGTTTTTGACGAATTTCATTAAATTTGGTACAATAACTATAACATTTGTCATTTATAATTTTGAGAACTGGAGTAAAAGAAAGTTGTGTGAGTGTTTCACACAGATTTTTTTTAATAGTTTTCAATACAGTAGTAAAAAGTGAGGGGGTTCAAAACGAAATCGCAACTTTCAATCACCAATTTCAGGTGTGGCGGCGGCAATAAAAATCAAATAACATTAACACCATTAAAAAACTAGAGCGCAAATACTTCAACAAATGTTATGTTCACTTTTTTTTGTTATATTTCTTCGTTTAAGAAGTTATTTCAAAAGTGGGCCATTTAACTGGGACACCCTACATATATATATTAAACATGTTTTTTTTTGTTTTTCAGTATTTTATAATTTTGTCGGAAAAGGGTACCAGCGATGTTCTTTTAAATTTAGTATACTATCTACACATATAAATATCTACTACTTTTATTTGAAACATACATTTTGCCGGGAAAATTGATTATTTATTTTTGAGTTACCGGGGTTTGGGGTGGGGGGAATCATTAGCGTTGTGCTTTCGTCTAAGGTAGCACTTAACCACTACTACAATATATCGTTTTTTACCACCTACATAATTATTAATACACATTACAACTATTGATCGAATTTTTAATTGAGTAAATCGGTTAACCAAAAATGCGATTTTACAGAATTGGCTTTAGATTTGTTTAAAGAATTTTCTCGATAACAGTTACAAAGAATTTCTTCAAAACTTGGAGTGCTTGTTGCATAGATAAAAAACATATCACTATTATTTTAAATATTTTATGAAAAAAAAAACAAAATTGATTTTCGAGATTTATTGGAGTACTGTCAGTTAGTTTAATCTTAAATTTTCATAAAACTTTCTTAGTTTTTGATATAGAGCAATCCCCCACATAAAGATGTTCGGGTATACAAGTAAAATCGCCATCAGAGACATTTTCCGTGGTAGCCTGCGTCATTTTGTGGTCATCGACCGGTTTCGGGCGTTCGCCCATCTTCAGGATGCGTTTTTCAGACAGTGTGACAAAACAGACATGCACAGAGCAAACTTAGTTTTCAAGGAGTGTGAAAACTAAGTTTGCTCTTTGCATGTCTGTGTTACACGTTTTTTTTCCTTAGCGGTCGGTGGGAATGGCTACGATTAGGCGAAAAACCCTAGATACTCTAGTTGAGGCGATGCTAGCCAGTGAGGCCAACTGGCAGACAGTACGATACTCAGTATATTTCACGGGTCACGAGGAGTTCAATTCTAAGCTCTTCGACTTGGGATTGAAAGATTCCCCAGATTGTGAATGCGGTCAACGGGACACAGTGCATCACGTTCTCTTCAGGTGTCCTCTCCTCGACGAGGCTAGAATCCATATGGAATTCAAGCTGATAAGTAGGGGGGAGAACTGGCCGAGAGAATGTAAAGAACTGATAAAAAATGCAATGAATTTCGAAGACTTTGTCGAGTTTGCTAAAGAAGTTACGGTAATAAGAAGGACTAGATGGATAAGTAGAGGTCCGCCTCCCCGTGGC
>JAAEAF010012118.1:0-18584 GCA_011037195.1 Triatoma infestans | reverse complement strand
CGATAAGTGCTCTCATTGAACTCTCGCGGGCCAGGCGGTCCGCCGCCTCATTGCCTCTGTAACCCGAGTGCCCAGATACCCAAACCAGGAAGACCTTTTATGGCTACTAATTTCCCTGAGTGCACCTAGGCAGTCCCACACCAGCCTTGAGCTGATCTCCCACGAGTCAATTGCCCGCAGAGCAGCCTGGCTATCCGAATAAATGACGACTCTGGAGTTATAAACTCCCCGTCTTCTTATTTCGGCGGCGCAGATAATAATCGCGACTAGCTCCGCCTGAAAGACCGTAGCTAGCCTTCCCAGGCTCACCGAGATATTCCATCTCGGATGAGCCCCGTACACGCCGGCTCCCACTCCGTCACCCATCTTGGACCCGTCCGTGTACCACATAGATTCGCCTGTAATTGGCGGCCCATTCTTCCATGCCCCTCTGTCTAATATCAAGACTTTGAAGGGTTTTTGGAAGTCATACCTAGGAATCATTATGTCCATAGGCAGGCCCAAAATCGGGTCCGCCTCCAGCTCCTCCCATAGGTCTTGGTACTTCCCAGTATGCCTGGGATAAATGGGCGCTTGTCCCTGTTGTAGTCGTGCCACAACTGCTCTTGCAACGCCTTGGACGTAAATGTGGAGTGGTGGAAGATTTAACAGGACCTCCAAGGCCGCAGTGGGGTTAGTCATCATGGCACCCGTCGTACTCAGGCAAGCCAGCCTTTGAACACTTCCGAGTGCCCCCAACACCCCCATCTGCAAGGTCCTTGTCCACCACACCACCGCCCCGTGGGTTACCATTGGTCTCACCACATAGGTGTAAATCCACAGGGCCATCCTCGGGCTTAACTCCCAACATTTACCGCATAGCCTCTTGCACCTTCCCATGAAGATTTTGGCTTTGTGTGCGGTGATGTTAAGATGCGAGTTCCATGTCAGTCTTCGGTCAAATATGACTCCTAAATATTTGGCCTCCATGGCAAAGGGGATCACAACCCGCCGAGTATTGGCTGTTGTAAGCCTTGTAAATTTCTCTTTCTCATAATAGGAACCACTTGAGTTTTGTGGGGATTGATGGAGAGACCCTCCGCTCTGCACCATCTGTTCACAATATTGAGCGCTCCCTGAGTGCGCTCTGAGACATTTACCGCGAACCGCCCCCTCACCACGATCGCAAGATCGTCCGCAAACCCCAGGCAATAAAAGCCTTCCGCGGTTTCATCTCACCAACATACAATGGAGTTGAGGATCATCGTCAAATCAGAGAATACTTACTGACACTCCTCATTAACTGGGGTGTACATAATACATAATACATATTGACACTGTTTATTGGCTGGACTCACATTCATCGTCTTCGACTTGACAAAAAATCGTGGATCGAATGGCACTATTATCTTTTATCTTCAAAAATTAATTATTACTAACTCATATTATTATCTTTGAATATTTTTCTTTACTTTTCACTAACCTTATTTTTTTGTTAACATTCCCTTGTTTTTATCCTTATCCTCAATCGTATATAAAATACACACACAAATATAATTATCATTCCTAGATGGATAAATATTAATTGTAAATAGGTGTGTGTGTATAATTCGAAAGAAACAAAAAAATAAAAAATCAATATAATAAATTAATATGTTAATAATTATAATCATTAATTATTAAGCTAACATATACAGCAGTTATACCGCGTTATACCAATCTACAGCAGTTATACTTATACACAAATGTATCCATTCGAATTTTATTATACTTATATGATAGTAATTAATTAAACAAAATATATTTCTTTTTCTTCATTGTAATTGTTATCAATAATTTTTTTTTCGTAATGTCAATATTACCAACTATCAGAACCACTTAATAATTAGCTTTATAAGTAAATACATAGTAATAAGAAATAATAATAAGAATATATTTGAACTTTAAATAATGTATTCAATTGAAAATAAGTTTTTTCTTCTATATTCTTATAATATCATGTTAATAAAATTCATTATAATTTAAATTGAAATGATTCAAACATAAAAGAAAATAATTTAATTTAATATGTAACTAATTTTATAAGTTTTTCAATATTTTTTATGTCAAATTTTTTTTTGCAACTATTTTCATTATCTATTTATTCTAAATGATTGAGTTATGCTAAATTTATTTTTTCATGATTCTAAATAATTGTATATTTTGTATTACTGCCATGCACTACAAATTCATAAATTCATTATGTTCCTCTCTATCCTTTCGTTTTAAACTAGCACAAGAAGACATAATTATCGCTAGCTTTCAGCATCCTTGGCTAGCTCTCAACGAGGCAATCATTAGCTGCTACAGCATTAGCTAGGTTTCGTCATCATTGCTAGCTTTCAACATCACTGGCTAGCTCGCAACCGCTTCATCACTAGCTTTCTGCATCAAAAGCTAGTCTCCATTAACTTAACTAGTTTAAACAACACAGGCTAGCTGCAACAAACTCGTAGCCAAACAAGATGTGCTACACATATACACTCACCCGCACGCTCAAATTTTTTACATATGAAAAATTTCTTCATATGTAGCAGCAAAGAGAAGCTCACCAACCAGTGAGACCAAAGAGAAGCTCAACCACTATCTTGGAATGGAGTAGGAGAAGCTGTATAAATATAGTGACGGACATTCCATGAAAACACAGTTGGATACAGTTGAAAGGACAGTTGAAATCAGTTGAGTACATCCTAATCGCTACGTGTCATTCTCATACTACCTTAAACAATTCCATACTGTAAAGTCCCAGGCAGTCAGTGTGTATTTATTAGTATATTAGTTAACCAGTGTTAACCAAGTCTTCTTCTTATATCATCAATCAGACCTAAATTCTCTCCACCTAACACATCCATTATATATATGTATGCTTGTATATGTGTTCGTTTAGGTTAGTAGTCAGGTATGCGTGTGTTATGTATGAATGAGTTCCGGGGGGGGGGGACTATTGCCGGTCTTCTGGTCTTTCTGCATAATGTACATAAATGTAAATATAACACATAAATTAGAGCCACGCTTTCGGTGGCGGGCTGAGCAACCCGGCACCGTGTGAGTGTGTAGTATGAACGTGTTTGCTGAAGAAAATAAAAGGCGCTTTAATTCAAGCCTTTGAGACAGTTGATGAGTGAAGTATATCATAATTCTCTCTCTCCAGTTTATTTGCCAATCACTTGGAGAAAATCTTTGCACTTCATCCTGACCAAAACGATCCAGCCTACATCAATCACGTCCTAGAAAATCTAATTATACCTCATCTTCTAGAACTCCCTCCCAAACCTTTTCATCCTTCCGAAGTGAAATCCCTCATTGACCATAAAACTCTAAAGAAATCCCCAGAGCACGATCTTATTACTTCAGATATTATCCGCCATAGTGTTCCTAACCACAATTTACAACTCTGTATTGCGCACCATTCAATGGAAATATTCTCTGAGACCCTAATTCCCAAGTCTCATAAAAATCTTAGTGACATATCCTCCTATAGGCCGATTAATCTCCTCCCCGTGTTATCTAGGATCCTCAAAAACTTATTCCTTTAGCGCATTATCCCCATTCTAGAATCCCAAATTGTTATTCCTTATCCCCAATTTGGTTTCCGTTACCAGCATTCCACCATACAGCAATGTTTCAGAACCGTGGACAAAATATCCGCCGTGGAAAAAAAGAATTTCTGTGTGCCTTCTTGGACGTAACTCAGGCCTTTGATAGGGTATGGCACCCAGTGCTATTATATAAGCTAAAGCAATTCCTTCCTACCACATATTACCAAATCCTTCAATCCTATCTGACAGATCGCTACTTCAGAGTTAGGTGCGGCACTGAGTTCTCTGACATCAAATCCATTCACACCGGCGTACCACAAGGAAGCATCCTTGGTCCGGTCTTGTACATAGTATTCACTGCTGATATTCCCACACATCCAGAATCCCTGATTACAACCTATGCAGATGATACTGCAATATATCTGCAAATCCTAATCCAGCTCAAACCTCCTCATATATCCAAGAACACCTTGTCCTGGTGCAAGAAATGGAAAATAAGACTGAATGAAAACAAATGCCGACAGATTACATTCACTTTACGTAGACAAACTTGCCCTCCCGTATATATCAACAATAAAGAAATACCGACTTCCACACAAGTACGCTACCTAGGACTGTATTTAGAAAGTGGACTTACTTGGAACCCTCATACGAGACTGAAAAGTCAAGAATTAAATAAACGTTATGGACAACTACGAAGACTGCTTGGACGGAGATCAACAATGAACGTTCGAAACAAACTGACTCTATACAAAACATTGCTGAGACCTATCTGGACTTACGGAGCTGAACTGTGGGGCTCCGCGAAACAATCCAACAACCAGAGAATCCAATCCTTTCAATCTAAAGTCCTTCGCCATATTATCAACGCTCCCTATTATGTCTCAAATGTAACTCTCCACAAAGACCTTAGTATCCCTTTCGTTAATGAGTTAATCCATACACGCTTCCTTAATTTCCACAATAACCTAGAGACTCATCCCAATCCCACTGCACAAGCCCTATCACTATCAACCCATCCTGAGAATCCTCCACGTCGCTTGAAACGACGTTGGCCACGCGACCTCCTAAACAAGTAGCTCCCTTTTAATATCCTGAGAGTTCCAGCATTGGCTGGCTCCTCTCAACATGCCTCTCTGATTGTGGCGCTGAGTCCTAAAGGATACAGTGCATCACAGTCTGTGATGAATTCCACATTTACATGATGTATTCAGGTTGTATATATACAGATTGTAAGCAACTTTAATTATTAAAAGCGTTAATATGAGAAAAAAGAGTTTAACTTCATAAAAATAAATTCAAATGGTGTCTGTTGTATAATAGTGGCATCGCCATTAAAATGTTTTTACGATTTTCCACACTCCCTCTCCTACCCCGAACACAATGTTCATACCTTCCCATCATAAGAAAACGTTCGTTTGGTTTACATGTGAGAAAACTTTCGTTCGGTTTATAATCTGAGAAAAATTTTCGCTTTTAACCAAATGGCTGGCATCTCAAAAACGTATTCTATACTAAAAATGTTTGAATGGAAAATGTTTTAATTTGTTTTTAATTTTGATTTTAACCATTGGAAAAGCTATGTCACGTATGTATTTCACAATGAGAAGAAAATGATAAAGAAAATGGTTTGACAGCACTTGATGGTTCTATTTAATCTTACTGAGATACGAATTAGCTGGTTATCAAACAGGATAGATATTAATACATACAAATAAAAAAACTAACAGATATAAAAAAAAAAATTTAGATAAAGTATTTGTAATGAGAACCCCCACCAATTTAGCTTAGTATAAATATGGATCAATATATCCCTAATTATCAATACAATACTACAGACAGCCCTAGTCTCATCAATTGAAGGTAAGTTATATCCATTCATTATTACTTTCATATTGAATATTATTATATTCTTTTTTAATTGCTAACATAGTAAACGATTCTACACTTGCAAATATAAGAGGAGAACTCTCCATATTTTAGACTCCCTTTAACCCGAGATTTCCAACCATCAATTCTAAGATTTCTTATGGTAAAACCTAATCTTCGCGACATATTGAAATTATCCTTAATTGAAAATAAAATTGCGTTCAAAAACAGAAATGGTTCTGTTTTAATTCCGGAAATGGTAATAAAAAATAAAATTTATTATTAAACCATTTTAATACCGATATAGTACATAAGAGCTGAAATTTGACCCAATTAAATAAATATTATTCTAGACAGATTACAAACATAAAAAATAAATACATAACTTTTTAATAAACAGAACAGAATATTCCAAATTCTCTCTTTCGCTCTCTCTCTCTATTAAATATTAACAAAAAAATAACGTCTATTTAAATACTGAAGTAAATCGATTTACCTTTATAATAAGAGGAAGGAAAGTAATGAAAATATAGATAGCAAAGTATTGAAATAAAGATAGCAAAGTTATTGACGATTAACTGTTAATACAACTTACTAAACGTTAAATTATTGAATACTTATCTTTGAGAGCGTAATTCGATGGAGAGGTTTTATGGTAAAGTAAACAATAATATTAGGTTTTTCTTCTAAGGTGCCCACATTGTTGCGATTCCTTGATTGCTTTTTGTTAATTTTAAACTACGTTGTAATTCCAATGTGAATTTAAACTCCAACTCGGGATTGAAGACACTAAAGAAAGTACAAGTATCAATTAAACGTTCCGAAAACAAGTTCTGATAGTAACCTCATATTTATAACATTTACTCTAAAATTTCTATTCTCAAATTTTTGAAACGCTTGCCAAAAATTTTTCGAATTTAAATGCAGAATTAAAGATCCTTGTACCACTCAAAAATAATTGCTATTCCCGAAAGGTATAGTATTTTTATAAGTTTGTTTTAGTATTTAAATATAGCTTCAACAAATAAACACTGAATGAGTTCTTTTTACAATGTTTTCTAATTAATTTTTTTTATTTTTACAATCAATATAGTACCACTCATTATTGTTACTTATATATATTTATGGATGTTGAAGTACACAACGTCACGAACTACGACTTAATTGTTGCTTAATTTCTTATTCTAAGGTATCAATTTTTCCATTGCCATTTCCTTCGTTAGTCGCTACTAATCTTTCCGCGTTTATTTTTTCTGCTATTCTGGGCTCGAATGTTACTTCGAACGCTTATATCTGGTTAATCACTTTCTGCCCGATATTGTCAGAATTCTCCTTTAAGCCCTCCTCTCTTCTTTTTATCCAGCTCAACATACCAGGATCAGATTTATTCTTATTTTCGCGGCTTAATTCTTTTCTTTCCTTAGACTCACTACCCAAACCTGCCTACTCAATGCATGAAGCTAGATCACCTTGCCTAATTCATTGGCTTAAGTCCGCCAATTCTCCCAAAGAGAAAATAATTTTTCTTCAATAAGTAATTTATCATACCTCAGCAATGACCCGTATTTTTGTTTCCAATCGTCATTTTTCTTAAATTCCAAGAGGTCATTTCTTATTTCACGTACACCTGTAGGGATCTCTTCTGAAACTGAATATTCACAGCCACGAAGTTTATAACAATTTTGCAAAATGTCTATTTTAGTTCTAAAGTAAATTAATCTTACTAAAATTGGTTTTATACTTTTAGTTCTGCCCAATCTTCTTATTTAATCTATATCTCTTGGAGTTACATCCAACCGTAATTTGTGGGCATTTCATGGAAAAGTCTTTTCGTAATGGAAGCTTCATGTGTATTGAATGAAATTTTATATTTTAGAAACTGTCCAGTTTTTTACAATTACTCCAGTATGTATGGGTAAACAGTCTCTAAACTGATTAAAATGTAAAATTGTTTTGTCTTGAGGCAGGTCTATGTTATATCAGTGTTTATTAATACCATCTGCTTATTTTAATGTGAATAGCCGAATACAATCTTGAAAAAATGAATCATTAATAAATTCTATCTTTTTTTTTTTCAATTGAGATCTATTATTGCCCAAAATTATTATCACTTTTATATCACAAAACTTCTCACTAGCTGTTTATAAATAAGTGGTATTGAAAATTTTTAAATTTTACATTTTATTTATTTATTTTTAGGTTAACCATGGATGCAATGTGCAAGATAATGTGGACTATAAATGCCTTCTTTCTGCTTGCGGCATTTTCGTTGATAACTGAATCATCTGCAATGAATTGTACCCTATTCAAACCCTGTTGTATAGAGCAAAGCACTTACAAATTGTATTTGGCGCAACATGTAACTGGTGATGAAAATAAAACTGGCGTTTTTACGCACCAAGAAAAGGGCAATTTTCAGCCGCGCTGGATGATTTCAAGAGTCGAAGGAGCTAACGATGAATATCAGATAGCTAATATCCATAATTTCTTTGTATTAGCTGTTGACGAATTTCGCACAACTCAATCACCAGTGATGACCAAAAATCCCGAGGTTTATAACGTTGGTGATTCTGGTATCTGGACGTTCGGACAAAAAAGTTATAGTACTGCTCTCTATATCAAAAATAAACTCACTCAACAATACTTGGGAGCTCATAATGATCCAGTTTCAAAGAATGAAGTATATACGGCATCGTTGGCTGACGCTCCCAACAAAGAACTATTTAACTGGCAACCTACACATTGCTGACTTAGTAAGACGATACCTAATTAAAATAATAATATACATGAGATTAAATTCTATTTCCTAAATTACAAGTGTGACCACCTCGGCATGTGAAAAAGGTTATTCTCTATCTCTAAAAATTAGTAGTTTTTTTGTATGATGTATAAAATAAATATTATATTGTCTCACCAATTTGTGCCTATGTTAATCCTTTAACTTCTGCAATACATGCTAATTATTAGCATCATATCCCTGTTAATAGCGATATAATATCAACGCTCCTGCTTTTATGAGAACACAGATTGATCTGAGTTTGTTCTCTTTAAATATTCTTCTGGGGATTTTGCAATATTAAACTTATGCCGAGGAGTTTAAGGAATGATCATAGTTAGCAGATGAAAACAATTAAATCTAATGGAGTGAATGCAGACCCCCTATAAAGCAGCAGAGCAGATAGAAATTTATATTTAACCGTTTTCATCTCGGCCGAAGCGTTTTCTTTTCTCTGAAAAACGTTCTCATAACAAGAACAGAATAGGTTATATACAAGCAATCATTCTTCCTTCAGTTTTCTAAGTAAGTTTCAGCCTAATCAGTCCTCCATCCACTGCAGCGGTTATTCAGTGACTTCATTTCAATTGGTGATTGTTATTGTAATGGTGCAGGGAGAAGGTAGAAAAATAACTTAAATGGTGGAACCAAAAATGACTCTATTGCACATAGTTTATATTTTACTATTTAGTTAGTGAGGAGAAAAGAGTATATATAGTGTAGATGTATTATTCAAAGAATTATGATGTTTGTAGCGCGATGTAGATTGGTATAGTTAACGAATCTAGTTAGATAGAATTGTTGCTGTTCCATTGGTGACTAGGCTTGGTGAACCATTTAAGATTGACCTAGAGAATTGTAAACATGTCACAGTTGATCTGGCAACATATTAAAGGCCTCGAATTTCCAATTTTTTAACCCAGTTTCTCCTTTACGTCTTGTTCAGAACTCGAGACGGCTTTTAGAGTGACATTTCGCAGTTCAAGCTGAAACTCATTCGCTAATACATTGCAGTGGGCGTGGCAGATACTTTGAAGTGCAGTTGGAGCCATATGGTAAAGATTGTGGTTGCTATTGAAACTAGTGAGTCCAACTATTGGTGAAGAATTTTCTGGCTTGATTCGATTACACACATCAATCAAACAATCCTTTGATAAACATTATTTTATAAATACTAGCAAATAATTAGTAAGAAATCGCAGAATATGTGAAAATTTTTCGTAGATTCACTTAACTTTAACACTCCGATTAATGTCATGGTGGGACATAAGAAAGTATAGTGTCCAGATCGCTCAGAATACCGTAAAGTCAAAGTAGAAAATAGTCAATTTAGAACAGAGTTTACAATAACATTTTTTTAAACACAAAAATGTATAATACAGATCATATATAAATGTTAAAGAAGCTCTTGAACATTTTGTGATAACTTAGGAAAACTCACAACGCACTTACAAACAAAAAAACCATTTCTGAAAACCGCTTACAGGGACTAAAACAAATATTTCTGGAGGAAATCCAATTTTAATTAATTAGGCAGTGTAAGGTTGTATACATTTAATTTAATAAAATCTGATGTGAAACACTCACATAACTTTCTATTATACAATTTCCATAGGTGTATCTGAGAAATTATCTTCAGTCCGCTGATTCTTTCACCAAATGTTTATGCACATCAATTAGTACATCACCTTGTCTGCAAAAAGTAGTCCTGAACTGCTTCCCCTCTACTACATCATCTCATCATGCCTCCCTATAAGGATAGGAATACTTATAAATAAATAAAGGAGAAACAAACAAACCCTAGCGTAGGTATAGCTGGGGTATGACAGTTAATTAATAGAAATAATACTAACGATAAGAGAAAATATATAAAAGATAAAGAGGAATGTACATTGAGATTGAAATAAAGAGAGAGTATTTTTAAAATTACAAACAAAAACTGTTAAAAGGTTGGAAGGATAAGAAACATGTTGATAGTGAGTCGTGGCAATTTCAAATTGTTCTTCCAAATAATTTATTCTTCTAAATTTCAAACTGACCGCACGTTAATATAAACAATTTTCTTATCCCCTCCCACTTCTGGATATAATTTCCTTTTTTTAATAACTTCTCCTCAATCTGTTCTGTTAATAGTTCTTTAATTTTAATTTTTCTTTTATTTGCTATAAATCTATGCACTCTTACTTCATTACAATACTGTGCAATAATGTACCATTTCTCCACTGCAGAGCTCCTGAAGAAAGGCACCAGTGGTGTACACCAAAACGTATGGCAATAAGAATTCTTTTTTTTGTAAAGTCTTCTCTGGCCATTGCCGTATCTCATGACATTTCGTTAAGTTTAGATTTTCCCATTGATATAAAACTGAACCCAAATATTTAGTTAAAAATTAGAAGTTTATAAACAATTGTCAATATTACGATATTTTTAACTGCTCTATGAGAAAGTTGTGGGCAATAGAATGTTATGCAAACTGCATTCGAGAAAATTCCACACCAGGTTCTTTTTACTTTCTCTTATTTCTGACAAGAAATTGCGATTCAATTTTGTCAAAGGAATATGTTATTACCATACTATTGGTTGTCGTCAACAGCCAATGCAAAAAAGAGAAAGACAAAAAAAAGAAGCATGATTTGAGGTTCCGTTGTGTATGAAAAAAATGTCTTTTAGCAAATGGGTGTGTGAGTGTGTGTGTGATTATGGCTGCGTGTAATAATAAATAATTTCAAAAGCTGAAAATCGCTGGTGTTCCGTTTAGTGATTACCATGATAATTTTGGGCACAAAATGCAACAACGTCAACCGAAAATGGATCTATATAATTGTTTTTCTAAGAATTTTGCGATTTTCTCAAAAACTGTATGAAAGATTTTCTTTAAATGTTAATAACGAGTTCACTCTGAACATTCATAGAGTCAACATCTATTTTGTGCCTGTCATATATTATATTTGTGTTATTTTCTTCTTAGTTTCTTTCTTTAGTTTTGAATCTCAAGCAAAAATTTTTAGTTTATCAAATTATTCAGAAGTGGCTTTTTTTTTTCTTTTTTTTTTTTTAATTTTCTGCTGATTATTTTATTTAATTATTTTATTTCTTTTATAAGTGATAGAAGAGAGAAAGAACAATCGTCAAACAAATGATAGCGAGGTAAGCCAACATCTATTGTTCTGTTACTGACTCTTGTTTTGATGCACATATATAACGTGTAGTGCCCATTAGTATACTCGCTGGCACCCGTCAATGCTTCTTTACGCTAAAGGCATTTCATTTTTTTTTTTTTTTTTCTCATTCACTTATTTTATATAATTTATACATTTATTTATTTTTATATTTAAGTTTATTAAAATAACTATGGCACAAATGAATAATAATCATATAGAAGTCTAAAAAACAAAAAAACTTTCTACCCTCCTCGGCTAGTTTAGACAATGGGTCTAAGCGAAACCGACATTGGGGGGGCACTCTACCTCTGGAGACGAGTCTACAACGTCCTCAATAAATAAAACCAAAATTTAACGCCAGAAAAAATCAAAAACAGAAAACGAGGCAAAAAGACAGTTCTCATCACCTCACCTCCGTTGCACCCGACAGAGATGCGCTCAGCAACAAATAGCAATTGCAACTCTATCTACGACATCAAGTAATTCAACATTTCCACAACGACAACAGCACCTAAAACAACCACAACAGCATCTACAACAACCACAACAACAGCAGCAACTACATTACGTGTCAGATTTTGTGACACATAATAAATTCAGCGTTCTAGCAGAGGTCAGTGACTCACTTAGCCCTGACCACAAACCGCCCCCCCCCATATACATATATAAAATAAGTGACTTCATGTCATTAAACAATGACCTCAAACAACTACTTGGGGCTGACAATTTCTCCTGTAAGGCAACTGCAGCTAACATTCTTGTTACTACACACTCAATTGAACATTATAGAGTCACTATTCATTATCTAAATGACAAAAAAATTGAGTACCACACATACCAATTAAAAAAGGACAAGGCGTTTAGAGTGGTTCTCCGCCACTTGCACCACTCAATTCCACCTCAGGAAATAAAAGAGGAAATACAGGCGAAAGGTTTCAACGTCAGAAATGTAACTAACATCCGACACCCTAAAGAAAAGACACCACTTCCTCTCTTCTACGTAGATCTGGAACCAGATGCCAACAACAAAAATGTATTTAACGTTACTAGATTACTAAATACTGTTGTTCGGGAAGAAGAACCGTACAAAACTAAAGAAATTGTGCAATGCAAGAGATGCCAACAATACGGGCATACTCGAGCGTACTGCCACATCTCTCCGAGATGCGTCAAGTGTGCAGGGCCAAACCTTTGGGACCAGTGCACCAAAAACAATAGAGACACTCCACCTACCTGCGCAAACTTCTATGAAGATCATTTTTCCAACTTCCGCGGTTGCGAAGTCCACAAGGAATTAAAAAGAATCCGATATGAAAGAGAATTAGCCAGAGGTCAATCAACAAACAGAGCGCAGCCTCCACAAATCCCCTCACAAGGAGATTTCCCCGCGCTTCCACCGCCTACTCACCGCAAACAACCACTACCACCACCACCACCATCACAACAACAGCAACAACAGCCACTACAACAACAACAGCCACGGCACCAGCAGCAGCGTTACAACCTACCGTCCACAAAGGGTCACTCCTATTCAGAAATCGCGAGGTCATACCCTTCGCATCCTCCTCCAAGTCCTTCTCATCCAGATGTAACAGGCGTCCTAAATTCCTTCTTTCAAAAGTTTGAATCACTCCTCGCCCGTCTAGTTAATCTGCTAAACACCCTAATTACGCAACTGCTTCCTCGCCTTAACCCATAATTCCTCTAACCCACTCGTCATTAACCATCCTACTTTGGAACGCTAATGGTTTAACTTTCCATAGAGACGAACTTGACACTTTACTACACGACAAACGTATTGACATAGCCCTACTTACTGAAACACACTTTACTGGCAGATCGCACTTCTACATTACAGACTATCAAACATACAGGACTGACCAACCGGATGACACAGCCCATGGTGGCGCGGCAATCCTAGTTAGAAACTCCCTGAAACACTACGTTCTCCCTCCTATTTCCACTGACTACCTTCAGTCCTCTGCAATTTCACTATCAGCCCATCCGCATAACTTCAACCTCGCTGCTGTATATTGTCCTCCTAACAAATCCATCTCCCAAGAACAATTTACCTCTTTTTTCAACACCCTTGGTGTGATTCCTCTCAGGTGGTGACTACAACGCGAAGCACCAACATTGGGGAAGTCGCGTAACGAACCCTCGTGGTCAAACTGTAATCAATGTCCTTCTTTCCAAAAATTACACCACCGCATCACCTAACCAACCTACCTACTGGCCTACATTCCTTTCCAAACTTTCTAACATCCTTAATTACTTCATAATGTCCCAGATATCACACTACTATGAATCTCAACCCTCACAGAACTCTCTTCAGACCACAGCCCTGTCCTAATTACCCTTGACACTCATCCTATCCCTAAGCCTCCCAAACCATCTCTAATCACAGGTCCAGTTGATTGGAAGAGATTCCAATCGCTAATAGAAGACAAAATAGACCTACATTTTCAACTTAAAACGACAGACGACGTAGACAATGCAGCACAACATCTCACTACACTAATATAAAATTCTATAAGACAATCGACTTTAAACCATCCAACACGATATTATACTAACTCAACTAACGTCCCATTATATATCCAAACACTTATCATGGATAAGCGACGTGCTAGAGCCACGTGGCTACGCACCCGCTATCCCTCTGATAAACGAATTTACAACAGACTAACTCACCAACTTAAAGCAGAACTTAAACAATTACAGAATGAACGCTTTCAAGACTATACATTATCATTAACTACTGAAGACAAGTCACTTTGGACTGCCACAAAGAAAATACTGTCCTATAAACCTGACTCATCACCACTTCGTCGTAATGACGGTTCCTGGGCATCATCAGATGAAGAAAAAGCCTCTCTGTTTTCTTCCTATTTATCTACAGTCTTTACTCCTCATCAAAATATGGTAGACCCTTTGTTTCATGATTCCATTCAGCAAGATCTCGATTCTCCTCTTCTTCTCTCCCTTCCTACCAAACCTTTTAGTCCTTCTGATGTCCAGTTTATTATTCAACATCTTTCTCCAAAGAAAGCTCCTGGAAATGACTACATTACTCCAAAAATCCTCCGCTATCTTCCCAAAAAAGCAATAGTCTTTCTAACTCTAATTTATAATGCTGTACTTAGAACCACCCATCTCCCTATCCTTTGGAAATTCTCGATAATCCGTCCTATTCCGAAACCTAATAAAGCTCACCATCTTCCTATATCGTACCGTCCCATAAGTATGTTGCCTGTACTTGGCAAAATCCTAGAAAAACTCCTTCTTAAACACATCCTCCCTATAATTGAATCCTCCAATATTATATCAGACCACCAGTTTGGGTTCAGACGTCACCCACCATTCTACAGTGCAACAGTGTCATCGCGTTGTTGATGCCATCGCATCCTCCCTTGAGTAGAAGGAATGTTGCTCGGGTGTTTTCCTCGATGTTAGGCAAGCCTTCGATCGAGTATGGCACCCGGGTCTTCTATTGAAACTTAAGGGCATCCTCCCGTTTACCTATTATCTTATCCTAAAGTCCTATTTGACAGACCGTTACTTCCGGATGCAAGTCGGAACCTCTCCTATCCATAAAGCCGAAGCGGGCGTTCCGCAAGTCAGTATCCTTGGTCCCATCCTGTACACAATATACACAGCAGATATCCCAACCAATCCAGAAACGTTCTCCTTACCTATGCAGACGACACTGCAATTCTGCCCTCTCACCGAGACCCAGTAATAGCACATAGAAATCTCCAAACCCATCTCTTCTCCTTAGAGAAATGGTTCAATAGATGGAATATCAAACTAAATGAAAATAAATCCCAAAATATTACATTCACCCTACGCCACATCACTCTTCCGCCAATCTATTACAACTTAATTCCTATCCCACCCACTAATGCCGTTCGCTACCTTGGGTTGTTCATTGACAAAAGATTAAATTGGAACCCAAACGACTGAAAAGAATTGAATTCAACAGACGCTATCGATTATTGAAACGACTACTGGACAACAGATCTAAACTGCCATTAGACAATAAAAGACTGATATATACCTCAATATTAAAACCCATCTGGACGTTCGGTCCAGAATTGAGCTATGGGGTTCAACAAAACGTTCCAACCTCCAAAGATTACAATCCCTTCAATCCAAAATCCTTCGCAACATCGTTAACGCTCCTTACTATGTTTCCATCCTAACTATCCATAGAGACCTTGAAATTCCTTTCGTTAATCTAGTCGCCCGAACCCGATATAACAAAATTTCATCAATCCCTGCAGTCCCATTCTAATCCTTTAGTCCGTCACCTATCCTCCCGCACTATTCCCGATAACCATCCCAGGCGTTTAAAACGCCAGTGGCTTCGCGATTTTCTTTCTTCAAGCGATGAGAGCATTTAGCTCAGCTTATAGGGATTGCTACCCCTGGGTAGCGTCTCTCCTCGGAGAATGCGTGTGCGCGAGTGCGTGCATGTTTATGTAAGTGCAGTGCTAGAGCTATCAGTGTTACTTATAGCGTAGATAACGCTGGTGTAAAAATAAAAACAAATAAAAATAATAAAAAAAAAAAAATGTTAATATGAGAGAAAAGAATTTCAACTTCAAAAAATGGGAAATAAATTGGGAAAATATTCAAAGGTATCTGTTATATAATAGTGGCATCGGCAGGAAAATGGTTACCAGTTTTTCTACACTTCCTCTCCCTAGCCTCGAACACAATGTTCATACCATCTTATCATAAAAAAACGTACATTTAGTTTTCATGTGAGAAAACTTTCGTTTGGTTGTCGTGGGTGAAAATTGACTGAGTATTGATACAAAATACTCAAAAAGTGGTTTCGGAAATGGATTGATTTCAAGTTTAATTCTATCAAAATCTAAACAATAATGATAATATTTGGTGATCATTTTACAGTGGAAATTATAAAATTATAGTGGAATTAATTACATCGTCGGTTTTCATGCGAGTAAACTTCGTCTATAATCGTTCGGTATATAATCTAAGAATAATATTCGCTTTTAACCAAATAGGTGGCCACTCAAAAAAAAACGTATTCTATGTTAAAACTGTTTAAATGGAAAATGTTTTAATTTGGTTTTAATTTTGATTTTAACCATTGGAAAAGCTATGTCATGTATGTATTTCACAATGAGAAGAAAATGAATGAACAAAAAGTGTTTGACTGCATTTGATGGTTCTATTTAATCTTACTGAGATACCAATTAGTTAGTTATCAAATAGAATAGATATTAATAGAATTCAAATAAAAAAAACTATTAGTATAACTGAAAAAAATTTAAGAAAATGTGTTTGTAATAAGAACCCCCCCATCAATTTAGCTTAGCATAAATATAGATCAATATATCTCAAATTAGCAGTACTATTCTACAGACAGCCTTAGTCTCATCAACTTGAAGGTGAGTTGTATCCATTCATTATCACTTTCATACTGAATATTATTAAATTAAACGAAGATATTATTTTTTAATTGTTATCATAGTAAAATGACTTACACTACCGAATATAAGCGTAAAACTCTCCATATTATGGACACCCTATAACCTGAGATTTCCAACCATCAATTCTAAGATTTCTAATGGGAAAAACTAATTTTAGGAAGATATTAAACCTTATCTTATTATTGTATATAAAATTTAATGTATGTGTGTTTAATGAAAAAGTGAAATTATAAAAAATAATGATTACACATTAGAAAATAGTGTATACAAAAATAGATTGGCAAGTACGCTCATTGTTTTATCAAATCTTATCGTTCAATAGCTCTTTCATCCTGTATTCTGAATACCGTCCAAAGATTAATAAAGAACTACTTGGAATGGTACTTAGAAAATAAACAATTATTGCCGCAATCCCAATATGGGTTCAGAAAAGTACATTCGATTTATGAATGCCATGCCCACTTAATCACAGATATAGAACTCGCATTCACTCAACGTAAGATAGTATTCGGATTGTTCCTTGACATTACATCTGCACATGACAATATCAACTGGTCCATATTAAAAAATAAATTTCAAATAAATTGATAGATCTAAATCTTCCATCCAAATTTGTTGTAGTATTGTATCCTTGTATACAGAAAGAGAGATATTTTCGAAATTGAATAATGAATATTCAGACCGTTCCCAAATAGCTAAAATTGGTCTCCTACAGGGAGCTATACTATCTCCGTTACTATTCGCGATCTATATTTCCAAAATAGAATCACTTATTCCATCCTTTTCTCGAATATTGCAATTTGCCAATGAAATATGTTTATTTACAGTAATCAGTGTGTAGATAAGTGATCAGTAATCAGTAGATAGACAAGTGTGTAGATGAATTAGATACAGTAGTTAGGAAAATTAATCGTTTCATGAATGACATAGGTTTAAATATTTCACCAACTAAATCAATATATACATTTTTAATAGAGAAAATACACTCTCACTACAGAATAGTGTATCACTAGGTGGGTTTACATTTCCAGTAAATAACGAAGTAACTTTCCTGGGCTTGATACTGGATAGAAAATTAAACTGGAATTCCGCACATAATTAGGATAATTAACAGAGAAAATAGAAATATACAAATATATTGAGATCTATATGTTATTGAGAATGTGGGGCCATCCTTCAATTGCGTTTGTCTATTATAGAGCCACCATACGTTCCGTGATTGGCTTCGGTTCGATTTTCTATGGGGCTGCATGCAAAACTAGGTTGAAGAAATTGGATTTGATTCTAAATAAAAGTGTATGTACATGTTAGGGATGTTTAAATAGTACTTCATTGGACGAAATGCTAAAAGAATCTAGTGAAATGCCTTTATCGGTCAGAAGAAAAATGTTAGCTGATCGTTATATGATTAAATTATTATAAAATCTCTCCCTTATTAGTAAACAATTTCACTGAACTATCGTAAATCGTCCCTAGATATATATAATAGCAATATTGCCTCATTTTATAAAACAAATTATTACAATCTTGTAACAGCTCTTCATATATAAATTCTACCTGCCAGTAAGGAATACTCACACAACATTTCTAGGATAAGAAATTAATATTAAAAGTTAATTGCTAAAAATATAGAGATTACTATAGTTTGTATACTGATGGGTCAAATTAATAATCAAATGGGTGCCATTGATGCATATATAATTGAAAGGCGAGCTTATCTCTTTATATAAGAGATCAAAAAGTTCTTTTCTTTCTT
>JAAEAF010012117.1:0-21307 GCA_011037195.1 Triatoma infestans | reverse complement strand
AACGAGCTAGCGTGACTGATCGCACGCCCGATGGATCTAATGTCCATGTACTGATTCCTGTCCATTGCCTCAAGCACAGGGGTTTCAGTAACCCAGGTAACTTGCAGGCAACCCTGCAAGGGGAAAGGATCAGGATGGGTTGGGGGAGGGAATCCTCAACCTGAGAGCCAGAGGCTGATTGCACCCGCAGGGTGGGCAATGACTTCGCCACAAGCCTGTGCCAAATCCGGTGATGGACAGTGTTGTCTGTAGCTAGAGAACACTGCTTGGAGGCTGGCAGTGCCACTGAGAAGCCTACGGAAAGCACAATAGATCTTTCAGGTTGCAGTGCAATAATCCCCTATCTATTGGTAGAGTTCGAACTGTGGGTGTATGTGTATGCATTTAATTGATTGCTTCGTCCGTTTAAATATTACAAGCAATACCGGGTATTTACAGAAATACCGGTGGATGTGTATGTTCCGATTAACTTTTTTAAAGAGTTTTATTTTTACTTCAAAAATGGGTAATCCGAACCAAATTCCATTGAGAGAATAAAATTGTATTTTTAATCTCTGGGAGTAAAAAAAAAAGTTATTTAATCCCTTGAGATTTAAACTAAACACCAAAGTTGTCACTTTTATTTCAACTATTTTAAGGTTTAGGTAAAATTGCTAAAATGTATGGAACAATATTAACAATAAATTAAATTAAGAGGAAATTAAACAATAGAAAATATTATAATATTGAATAATATAATCAGAATGTAAAATTTATTGTAAAATATTTATTATTCTGTTGCGTGCACTATTTATTAAATATTTCATTTGATTTATTCACATTATTGATTGCATTTAGTATTAGTGTTGATTAAACTGGGATCCCGTGCTTTGAAACTTTAATAAAGGAAATTTAAAGAAAATTAAGGGGAATCAGCGGTATAAATGACTTAGTTCCACTGTGGTCAACGAATGTTCTATTGGCCAAATAATTCGAAGGTAGTTTTTTTTTTTATTACATACTTCTTATTTTCCTTAACGTGACTCTAATTATTTTCGCTTGTTTTCTTTTATCTTGTTCGTAAAATAGTTTCTATCTTAATACACTATTGACGTGTGGTTATAAACTACATATATGCAAAACACGCGCTTACAAATTGTAATCGTGGATTGTATACTTAATTTCATAAAGTTTACATGTCTGACAAGCATTTTTCTAATAGCGCGTCTATTATTAATGTTCAAAATGGATTATGTTTTGTTGTAAAACAATGGCAGAACAACATACAACTCCAGTAGCAATACTATTATATATGAAATGATTGTATAATCTAGCGAATTATTTCTAAGTAGCTCATTTTTCTTTCCGGTGATTTGTTCCAATTTAGAATATTAAATAAATAAGTATTCATTTTGATTCTGTTGATTTAATTGCATTATTTTTAATTAATTGGTTGATAGTTCGCAATATTTAATATTATAGGATGGAAATCGCTCCAAACATTTGAGAGAGTTGATGCTTATCCATTCATCCTCATGGTTACCCTTTCTCCATATGCTAATCCCTTCTCAATCTCCTCGATTCCGTCTAATGCTCATCCCTTCTTGTCTAATGCTCATCTCTTCTCAATGATCTCCTTTCTCGTCTAATTCTCAGTCGCCTCGCTTTTCGTTTCTTGCTCATTTTTTCTTAATCTCCTCACTTCCCGTCTAAGGCTTGTTTCTTCTCAATCACCTTCCTTCTCGTATAGTGCTTATACCGTCTCAGTACCTCGCTTCCCGTCGAATGCTCATCCCTTTCGTCTAATGCTCATCCCTTCTGAATCACCTCCGTTCTCACATTCGTTTTTGTGCTCTTGTTCTCTCATCACTTTATAATTTTCAATAGATTTTACACTCCAAATGGATAATTAGAATCAAGGAAAATAATTGCAAATAACTCTCTCTCATGTAGACACAATGCAGGCGTCTATTCCTTCACAAAGGACTTACTTACGCACTTACTTAACCGGCGGCTCCCTTACTGCCGTCATGTCACTTCCTCTCTTCATCTCTTCCTGTCTCTCCAATCTCCATCTCTCAGACCCCTACCGGCCATCTCCTCCTCCCGTTTTCTTGCCGGTCTGCCTCTTCTTGTGTTCTTCCTCTGAAGGATCCATCCTCTAATCCTCTCCGGCCATCTTTCCGGAGGCATCTTTCTGAGATGTTCATACCAACGAAGTAGTCCTTGAAAATGCCGCATATGACATTTATTTACGGTACTGAATCAACATTTCTGGGGATTAGATTGCTCGGATTGAGAGTGACAGCTACTTCTTGACTAAAGCGCAGCTTCTGTCAGAATATTTAATTTTCATTATTATTTTGGAATGCTCACAAATTTTCTGCAATCGTTGAATATGATTATAAAAATGAATATGAAAATTAAAAAATGAATGAATATGGCCTAAATTTATTGAAGAAGTTCAACTTTCACACACAGTGAAGTTATATACTACTTTCTTTCTCACTATGTGTGAAAATAACATTATTCAACTCTAATTAGCAAATTTTAAAAAGATTAAAACAGATATACCAGATTTGAGGTTATACCAAACGAAACAGGTTAGAGAGAGAGAGAGAGAGAGAGAGAGAGAGAGAGAGAGAGAGAGAGTGTATTTGAGACTTGAATTTAAAATATATTCTCAGTATTTGCACCTTTTCACATTTTTTTAATATTCATTAAGAACCAATTTAATTTTGTTGCAGATAAAATTAACGCTTGAGTGAAGTATTTTTTTACAATTCTCGTCAAGTTTGACGGACTTGATATTAAATAACTATTTTTTGTTTATATATATATATAATGAAAAAGCTAAAAAGAATAAAAATTTTTTCTTTGAATATATTTGAAACTTGATTTATCTTTGAAGAGAACTACATCTTTTCGCAAAAACGTGAATTCTCGCAGATGGATTTTGTTGTGTCTGTAATATTGGAGCATTATTTCATATGGAAACATTATATGATAATTAATTGAGTTTTATATACAAATATCTTTGTAAGTTTAGGAAGAGCTGAAATAAAGCTTTGTAGATCGATTATTCTATTGATAATAATAATAATAATAGTCGTTTATTTAGCTAATAATAAAAAAAAAAAATGTATACAAACTTACAATAAACGACACACCTTGGTCTAAGACCGTCAGGCGAGTCCCACAAATGAAAAGTACAATTCAATTAGTATATATAATTATTAATGCACTATTTACAAAAATTAAAATAAATTATTTCTTTATAATAGTGAGCAATCTATAATGGTAGGCATCCCTAACATAGGCAGTAAGTACAGACTAATCTCTTCCATTAAATTACTCAATACAATGCGGGGTGCAATTCTGCGAGGAACCAAAATATTTGAGGCCTATATCATTGTACTTAGGGCACTCAGTCATAAAATGGTGTAGGTCTTCATTACAATTTAGAAGAGTACACATAGGACAGTTCGGTGCGCCCTCTGAGTTCCAAGGTTTGTAACTTAAATGTAGCATTTCAAATCCTATTTTGATAATTAATTTAGAGTTTTCAAAAGTTTCGGACAAAAGGTAATTGTCATTTAAATTAAAGGACAAAAGACGATATAAGGGGTGAAAGTTACTATTATTAGTTTGTAATGTAAAATTAATATTCTCGTTAGTGAGCATAGATTTTAAAAGTAACTCAGAGAGGTCATCAAACTGTTCTAGTATGTTTTTATTAATATCAATAACAATATTGTGACTCTTTAGAAGATCCAACCACTCATTTGTACCATCCCAACTTCCTGTCTATCATAGACAAAGCCAGTATTTTTACAAGTCTACAATCAGACATTTCAAATAAAATTTTCTTAATATATTTAACATGTAGACGATATGTGTACATAAACATAGTATTCAAACCAGTCTCTAGATGTAGAAAGTAATTAGGTGTGTATTGCGGCAGACCAGATATCTTTTTGAGGAAGAAGCGCTGTAATTTTTCAACCTCTTCGAATTGCCTATGAGCTGCATAGCACATAATCGAACGCGAAATTGTATGAAAGAGTCGAATCTTTGAAGTATAACTCACTTCCTTCTTACCATACCATAATAAGTTACCGACACTATTAAGTGCAAATTTAGCCTTACTTAATTTTTCAGTTAAATGCTTTTTGAAATTTAAATTGAAATTAATTTTTACTCCTAAATAATCATATTCATTAACAATATCAATTTGACGGCCACGAAAAAACCATCTTTCTTTATTTGAGATTTTACCAGCATTAATACGAGCATTTTAGAATTCTTCAAATTCACATTCAAGTTCCATTTAGAGCAATAGTCGTCGAGATTCTGAATCATATACCTGATGATGATAACATTATTGTCAGATAGGATGACGACATCGTCAGCATATGCTAACAATTTAATTTTGACATTGGATATCTTGATACCACCATCAAGCTCACCACCCAAATTGTTCAGGAACAGACTAAAAGGAGCGGGCTGATGAGTCACCCTTGTTTCAAACCCATCGACACCTCAAACTCATCGGTAAGCCCAAATCGGGTCCACACAGAAGCATTCGTTTGGAAGAACATTCCTTAATCGCCCTTAACATTTTCGATGAGACGCCTATATTGGCTAACTTATAAAAAAGCGCATGCCTATCAATACAGTCGAATGCTGACTTGAAGTCGACGAAAAAAGCGTACACCTTTTTATTAGACCCGTTTTGAGCCCATTTCAACCTTATGGTGCTCTCCAATGAAAAGTCATGATCGATAATAGAGTAACTCACCGACAGCTCGCTTGAAACTCTTCCAGTATCCCTTCTGAATTCACCCAGTTCATTAATCTGTTCTACAATATACCCGAACAGAGTTTTGACATGGTATTTATAAACGAAAGCCCTCGGTAATTCTCTAGTAATTCTGGGTTGCCTTTTTTATGTAAGGGAATATTATTGACTGGACAAAGCTATATGGGACAGTTTCGTTGTTATAAATTTGATTAACACATTGCTAGTTGATTAACATTTACTAACTTTTCTAAAAATACATTAGGCGCATTTATATATAATTAAGAAGCTTTATTTACCTTGGCTTTTGATATTATAGAATTTAATTCATCCAAAGTTATTACTTATTACTTTATAACTAAGTCCAGATTAATCACATAAGGTTCAACGTACGACATAATAAAGCTATGCAAAGGTGGGTTTAACATAGTTTTGAAATACTCCTTAACTTCTTCCGGTTTGCAAGTTGGAAATATAAAACTATTTTTCTTTCTGTAATTATTAACTATCGACCAAAATTGTTTACTATGATTTATACATTTTAATTTCGAAATTAAACTTTCATTAAATTCTCTAAGTTTCTGTTTGCACACCTGTTTATATAGTTTATCGCTTCCAAGTACAGAAATTTAATCAAACTGGAATTTGTTTTACGAAAAACATTTAACAATTTAAATGACCTTTTTCTTAAAGTTAAAGTTAAGCAACGACAATCAAAACCATTTTGTTCCTCCTTCTGCTACAAGATCAAGATCTTCATCCCATTTGAATTTAACCGTGCGGTAGAGATTAATATTATCACATCACTGCGTAGGCGCAGCACGCATCCAGATTTAACTTGCAGTATTTTACTTCTCAGGTATAGCAACTTGGCTCTTCTAACTTTCCTGGTGTATCAATATACCTGTACCCTTAGTTTTATAAATAGTAGCCATTATGAGTAGAACTTTCTTATAGCTTCTAAATTCTACCAACAACACTCTTCTTCCTCATTTAGTTCGTCCTATAGGGAAAGCTTGAATTATATTTACCTCAGTAGGAAGACCTAGTGCATTCTTGTAGATTTCCTGAACCACTTTGTCATACTCGTTAGTCTTAGGAATCCCTCTGAATGCAAGATTGTTTCTTTTGGTTTTATTTTCTAAATCTGCTACTTTTTCCTTGAGCTGCTTGTTCTCTTCTTTTAACACCACTAGTTCTTCTCTGATTTTCAAATCCGACAACTTAATTATCAATTTTCTCTTGAAGCTTATTCAAATCATCTTTTCCTACAACTTTTCCTGTTCGCTTATAACTTTTATCATTGTTTTTATTTCAGCCACCCACGATGGCTGTAAATTAACATTGTCATTACCCATCTTAAAATTTTCTTGATTCAACGTTTTTACCAATTCAGGAGAGCTTTGGATACGCTTTCTTTTACTAAACAATAAATATTTATCAATACTTTCGTGACTCATTAAATTTATAACCGAAAAATAATATCAACGAAAAAACAAACAGCAACAAAACTTGTTTACATAAACAGAGCGCAATAGCAAGGTGAATGCTCTTAAATCTTTTCTATATTATGATGAACTTCGTCATAGCAACAATGATGCCTCGCTTCAGCATATATGTGTTATCCCCTCTCTTTTAAACAAGTACTAAACTCACATATAACTTAAAAATCTGTAATTTTTTATCACAATTTTCTCACAAACTGTTCGATAAAAATTCACGATTTTTTGTGCTGTTATTCACAACACTAAGATCTAAAGTTATGCCAATTTTCAACTATAAACTCAAAACATAACCACACTTTATACAAGAAATACACGATACGATGTCCACTCTCTGAACTCCTTATTCTATTATTAATTATTATTAAATAGACTGCAATAGATTTCCTATTAAGCTACTCTGGCGGGTTGCGGGTAATGATTTAACGGAAAACATTATTTTTATTTTGCATTTGTAAGATGTAATAAGTTTTCTTAAGAAATTCAATCCACTACGGAAGTTACGCTCATCTCAGTTGAAATTTCCCCACATAAAACAATGTTTTGTCATATTATTTCAGTTGCTTTTATAATTGCTAGCCCATGTTTTCAGAATTATTTGCCATGTGTAATATATGAATCATTTTTAGAGCGATGTTTTATGAATATTGTTTATATTTTCCAAGTAAGGAAAAGTATTCAGTTTAAACTTGAGTTAGAAGTTTTGTTATGAATTTCATACTTTACGCATATATATAACTAAAGACAACAATTTATATTGTATGTTACTTTAATGTTATTTATATTACATAAGTTTTTACATTTTGGATACGATTACAAAAAGTTTAAAACAATGGGTAACACTTAACTGAATTATGTATTTATGTTGATGTATATTTTAAAAAGTTGTCAGCTGCTGAGTTTTAATTGGTTTTAGTTAGTATAACACTTGTTATATTAATTATTATTATTAACATGTTATTGTTTAATATACAGTAAATTTCTTTAAAATATCTAATGTGTAACTTCATTGTACATACATTTTTGTCCTAATAATTATGGGTGAATGAACGCACCTTATATAATATTAAGCAGAAACTATATATACTTTTTACAAACTTATAATATATAAGAAGGATTACTTGAAGGTTGGGCCTTTAGCACTTCGACAATGTTATATCAATTGCACACTTTCCTTCACCACAAAAATTTGATCTTCACCTATTTCAGGCCCTACATATATATGATCTCTCCCTCCATTGAAGTGTGGATGGAAGGGAAATTCCCTTTTATTGTACCTAAAGGTATTCTACCTTTCTAACCGCCCCTCATTGTTTCACCCAACCTTCGTAAAAACCCAATCTTCAAATTGTACTAAGTAACAACCAATATTAAATATATATTAACTAATATATTTCACTTAATTCTAAAATCATGCTTTATACTTCTTTTATCATTTCTTGTTAACTTATTGTGCCCCCGAGCATTCTCAGTGCACTGCCGGCCTCCAAGCAGTGTTCTCTAGACAACACTGTCCATCACCGTAAGCCACTGGTTCTCCAGGTTGGGGATACCTTTGTCCCAATTCCCATTCCTTCCTGGTCCTTCTCCTATCTCCCTTCATTGCCCATGGGCCGATGGGTTCTTGGTTCCTGTACCCTGCCCCCTGAGGCAACGGGTAAAAATCAGTAGATGGCAAGTAGTAAGACCATCGGGCGTGCGATCAGGCACGCCGCTATAGATAATATAGCGAAGTACTGAACTACGGGCGCAAACAGTTGTTTCCAAGCCCAATTGCTTGCGAATGAGGTAGGACTTGTAGTGGCCGTTGGTTAACCAATAGCTCCGCTGTCCTTCGGGACATAAGCTGAGCGGGTGGTATACCGCAATATAAATGAATTGATGTCGTACTTGCCCTTCGCTAGGGGGTATGGCCCACCAGAGCTAAAGTAGAGTCAGCCTTCTTTACGATCTGGTAGTGGCGGTCAACTACAGTTGGCTACCTTGCATCGGTTGGGCGTACAACCCAACCTGCCTCCTTCTGTGGCCAAGGGGGGGAGTGCCCAGGGTGGCACTTCTGCCACGGGGAGGCCTTCCACCCTAGCCTGTAGTGGTGGTGACATCCTTCTCTTGTAAAACGACCTTGTGCTTGCACAAGGGGACTGGTATATCCGAATGGATAGGAACGGTCTTTAAAGAACCATTAGTACCGAAACGGGAACAGGAATGAGGAGGGAAGAATGTCCATCACCGTACAATGAGTTGTAGAGGCACCTAGGAGGAGAAAATCTAAGGGCAGCATGTTGGATTTAATCCTGGGATCTCCGCGTTGTTTGTCCAGCGCGCTGCCACTGAGCTAATCCCTTCCTTCTTCTTTGGCTTACGCCAATTAACTAGGGACGGGATCCTAGTTTGTGCTTGTCCTTGTCTGTAAAGAGTGGAGTGTATGTATTGTATTGTGTATGTTCTGTCGAAGTGCACCCCCGTGGGATCGCTACTCCCCAAGTAACTGCATGCAACAGATACCCCTTGCGGGCATAGGAACAGTAATGAGAGGGCGGATCGGCTGGCAGGAAGGGATCCTCTTTTTCTTTTTGCTGTGCCGAGCCAGCCCTTGCCGTCAGTAAGAGGTTTTGTGATAGTCAGATCAGATTTTGGGAGACAAGGGTATTGGAGAAATGCTGGGAGGACACGCAGGGGTGCCTCCTGGCTAAAAGCTTCATTAAAGGAACCAGGCAGGGGTTTCAGATTACCTCCAGTCTCTTAGTAGGACAGGACTGAGGACCTTGGTGGGTGTAGTGACTGGACACACGTGGGTGTCTGTCTAGTCATTTGCATAATATAGGGAGGACGTCTAGTCCCATATGTCAGAGCTGTGATGATGGAGTTAGGGAAACGGTGTATCACTACTTATGTCAGTGTCCCCGTTTCGCTGGTACTAGGTTACGTGTATTTGGGAGGGCACCACTCTCGCGGGATTGCCTGGCTGAGTTGGAAGTTGAAGGATATCTTGGGATATTGCAGATTGTCCGGTAGACTACCGGGGGAGATTAATTAGGAGGATGAATTGGGGGGAAACAGGGGGATAAAAGCCATATAGGCTTAGGTCCCAAACCAATAGGCACCCAGTTCAACAATAAATATAGTAACATTAATACTTGTGAGTGTTTCACGCCAGATTTATATTATATATTAAATTGTTGATAATACTAGCCAAGTGTAATCCACAGGATTAGTAAATAATTTCATATTTGCCTCCTTTGCCACCTTATATGATATAATAAAATAATTTAAATAAAGCTTTGCCAACCTAATAATATCATAAAACTAAAAACGATATAAAGAGAGCGGTTTATCTGATAAGCCTACTATAACATTATCTCAAATAAAATTAACATGTTATTTACACAGCAACTTCGTCATCTACTATTTGCCTTGTTATTTACATTGGCAAAGATAAACAAACCATTTCTACGTAGGTAAATAATATTTGCGCTAAAGAATAATCATTCGACATATAATTTATTTGAAACAGAAAAAAAAAAGGAAGAAAATTGAGTGGATATTATTTTTAATTCAAATCTCCTATTTACATATCTTAGGCCCATGTTTGCAAAATTTAATGGCCTACACGCCCATGTTTTGGGACATATGTATTTAATGAATAAACAAAGAGATATTTCTTCATTTATATATTATATCATATATAATAAGACAGTTATACAAATATATAAAATATAAACAATATTGTTTCAATTATGCAACAATATAATGATGAAAGTAATTTGATATTCATTAAATTGTGATAATTAGTGTTACAGAAATATACTGCTTGATATTCCATAATATCAAATAACAACAACTACAGAGTTTCATGTTTTACAACAATAGTTGTTGTATGTGAATGCTTATACAACTATTAACATAAACAATCAAACATAGTAGTTGAATAATTAACTAAACATTTGCAGAGAATACAGACTAAAGACAAGCAATTATAAACATTGCTGTATTTGTATCCTAAATTACAAGGAACGTTTTATATAAACAAAGCCCCTAGCTCTCTAGCACCTTTATTATTTGTGCTTTCGTAATAAATACAATAATGTACTGGTTACCCCTGTAAGATTTTTCAGAAATTTTTTGGTCCTGATTCAATTGCGTCATGTTTCAGTAAAGAATTTCATATTGTAGTTAATAATAGTTATAAAAATTGACCAATATTCTTGAAACTTAGAATTTTTACTCAAAATTAAGTGTTTTCACATAAGTAGTACAGTTTGGTTAAAAGCACACGCTAATAGTACCTGTATATGATCTATACTTCGGGTAATTGATTTACGAGTATTTTGAACGATTTCCCAGAAAAGTTGTACGCTTTTATCTGTGTTTTATATTTTCTAAGATTTTGAATCAGCTTTTACGGAGATATCCGAGAATTATCGCTCTGTTATCAAGCATAAAATTGTATGATTCCAAGAAGGTTATTTATTAAACAATAAATAAACATATCACAGTATTTTCATACAAATGGTAAACGTTCGATATCAAAACTTTGTCACAATTGCAACACTCCCTCTTCCTCTATCAGCAGTAAGTGAAAGTTAAAATATAATTTTTTGTGGGGGGAAAAATCCGTTAATTACTGCAGTAAGAGAAATCGTGAGAAAGTTTCACTTCAGTTTGATTTTTCTTTTAGATATTTGTTTTGTTCTATTACATAATAATTCGGGCAAAATTATTTGCCATAAATACTGGATTATCTATTAATTGTCTCGTCCCCTTTGTTTCCAGTATTATTTTACCATACCTACAGATAAATAATGCCGATTTATATAAAATCTAAAGATTCCAGAGGTGTTGTTCATATTCATTGTTTAATGGAGAAACAAAAAAGCAGTGTACATGGATTGTTGTATTAAGCAACAAGAATATAGGTGTACAGATTTTAATTGGAGATTTTCTGTTTTAGAACAGTTCTATTGATTACAATGCAATCTAGAGGTGGGTGTATGAATATCTATTTCATTGGTTTCGTTGGTGAATATCATTGTTAACAAAAGAATGATATATATATATCCATACATAATATTATAGATATATATATAGTATATATATATAGATATATATATATATACGTATATATATTCTCATTCTCTAGATATTCTTGTTATACTAATGCTGTTTAGGTTATATCTCTTGCATTAGTAGTGACACGATCCCGGCTTTAAATATTCAAAAGCTAGTCTCTCTTAGATTTGAATCCAATTTACGTTTTATATTCCTTGTAACACTCCCCGACATATTTCACTTAACTATCTCACTATTTCTTCTTTCTTTTTTTTATCCACCCAACAAATAATCTTCTTTTTTTTATATTCCTTCTTTATTTATATTCTTTTTTATTTTATTTTTTCCTTTTTTTTTTGAGAGAATATATTGCGATCGTGTCAAATTTTTGAAATTGAGTTTCCATTGAAAATAAATGTTTGAAGATCCTATGGAAAAAAAAAAACAAACTTATTTAGGAATAATCTGCATTGGAAAACTTTTTCTGATACAATGCTCGACTGAGAAAGTCTGGTGAGAAACTCTGACTTTCTCATACGCCAGTTAATAGAATTATATTGCTTTAAACTGCAAATTTCACTCATTTTACTTGCTTAAATATAGAAATGTTTGGAAGACAAATACGTACCCAGGCAGCTAATATTAGTGGTTACTTTTGTAGTGCAGAAGAGATCGATTATTACATTAGACCAACTCCACAAAACAATTGAAATTTACCGTAAAATTCCTTAAAATCCATTTTATCATATTTAAGAAGAGTGATTATAATGGATGTGTTAGGTGGAGAGAATTTAGGTCTGGTTCGATGATATAAGAAGAAGACTTGGTTAACACTGGTTAACTAATATATTAATTAAGTGATAACAGACGGCCTGGACTTTACAATAGAGAAATGTTTTAAGGTAGAGTGGTATGAAAATGATACGTAGTAATTGGATGTATTGAACTGAATTCAACTGTATTTTTATGGACTGTATACAGTTTATTACTATATTTATATAGTTTATCCCACTCCAGTCCGAGAGAGAGTGGTTGAGCTTCTCTTTGCTCTCTTTGGTTGTTGAGCTTCTCTTTGGTTGCTGTTACATCATCCATAATGGATGTGTTAGGTGAAGAGAATTTGGGTCTGGTTGATGATATAAGAAGAAGACTTGGTTATCACTGGTTCACTAATATATTAATTAAGTGATAACAGACGGCCTGGACTTTACAATAGAGAAATGTTTTAAGGTACAGTGATAGGAAAATGACACGTATTAATTGGAAGTATTGAACTTGAATTCAACTGTCTTTTTGTGAACTGTCCATCGCTATATTTATACAGTTTCTCCCACTCCAGTCCGAGAGAGTGGTTGAACTTCTTTTTGCTCTCTTTGGTTGCTGTTACATCATCCATAATGGATGTGTTTGGTGGAGAGAATTTAGGTCTGGTTCGATGATATAAGAAGAAGGCTTGGTTAACACTGGTTAACTAATATATTAATTAAGTGATACAGACTGCCTGGACTTTACAATAGAGAAATGTTTTTAAGGTAGAGTGTTATGAAAATGACACGTAATAATTGGATGAATTGAACTGAATTCAACTGTCTTTTTATGGACTGTCCGTCGCTATATTTATACAGTTTCTCCCACTCCAGTCCGAGAGAGAGTGGTTGAGCTTCTCTTTGGTTGCTGAGCTTCTCTTTGGTTGCTGTTACAGTGATCGTTTATATTTGTGCAATTAACTTTCCTAGTTTAATGGAAATCGTTACAGTTGTTTTCGAGAAAATTCCAATAAAACTTATTCTGTAAAGCGCATTTCCAGTTTAGCTTTTTTCTTCAGATTTGTAACCTTACGAATGCTTCTAATGTAATATTATATAATACGTTATACTGAAGTGGTACTATTGAGGAAAGATTAACGCTTCTATCTCCCAAGAAACCCTAAAAAATCAATTTACTTGGGGAAATGTTTCAAATAAAAGTGTTAGATATTTATATATTTAAGAAAATCGTTAGAGCCGTATTGGACAAGAACACAGATAAATGAAAAAAATCGTAAAGTCGCACTTTCGGTTGATGGATTTTGATCAATTCCTTAATGTCACTTGCGTCGATTTGAACTCCCGGCGATATTGTTTTTTTTTTGTTCACACACACACACAGACCATTCGTTAAAAACATTATAATGTCATTCAGGTAACCTCAAAACATGAATTTCTAGTAAAAACTCATTTTTGAAAATTAGATACGATCGCAGAACTTCCTGCTTTACCAAAGACTAAGAGAAAGAATAAAAATTTTAATATGATGTGCACATATGCAAACCGATTACTTTTAATTGAAATATTTTTGCAGACCTAATTTCTTTTTTGGGGATTGTGTAAGTTGGGTGGGCTTAACTTTAAACTGGCATTAAAAGTTTTCCTGGGAAATGGAGGGCTGTGACCACGGTAGAAGGATATGGTTGGTAGATGGTAATGAACATGAATACACAGAAATCAGAAATCATTTTTTATAAATTTCTATTTACACATTGTGAGAAGAAAAGAGTATATTGAAGTTAGAGTAACCGAACGAAGAATGATGATGTTGGTGATGCATGTAGAATGGTTGAATGCATTGGATGGTTGAGTCGTTTGAAGAAAATAGGGCTATTTAGAATTCTTGCTTCTTCTAAGTACTGATTAGCTAACGTTACTAGCTGTTTTCTTTTTGGTTGCTTTTTTTTAGACTTTTTGCTTTTGTAATGGATTGATTCCATTACAGAGCTGCTGGGCTCTACAAATAGGCCATTGGCGAAAAAACCCATAAATTCATATTCGGGGAGATCTCAGATTATATATTGGTAGGTGAATTTGCACTATTTCGCATATTGCTTCATCCTACAGTGGTTGGAGAAAGTAATATTATAACTTCAATATGACATTGCCTCCTATTAGGATTTGTTATTTTACACTGGAACAAATCTCAGCTAACTAGTTCACGTTTCAGCAATGTAGAATTATTTTACAGTTCGCTGAATGATAACAACTACGAGTATATAACCAAAATAAAAATCATTAAATAAAAATTTTCGAACTTCAATAAAAATTGCTTGTTACTTACTCTTTTATGTTTATTAATTAAAAACATTTATTCAATTTAAAATGACAATTTGTATTTTATTTTTAATTAATTTATTTCTATCTGAAACTTTTATATGAATTCTTTTTAATAAAATGCATTTCCTAGGAACAATGAAAGGGTTGTATTTAATTATATTTCATATAGTTTTCTATCTCAGTCATGTAAGAGAAGGAATTAAATTGTATACAACAATAAATAAATTAAATTTTTCTTTTTCCAAATTATATATATCGGCGAAAAGAAGTTGGAGGGATAACCCCGATTTTAAAATTTAATTTGGTTTTAAAAATCAGTCAGCTTTTTTCCTTTCTCTTTCTACGTTTGTTTTTTTCTGTTTTTTCCTGTCTGAATTTATATATATATATATATATATATGTGTATTGGCTGGCTTCATTAATTTTTAATTTTACCATTCTAAGTTTATAACAAAGGATTTCCGTATTTCTATTAATGGAAAGTTTATTATACTTTGTCCTCACGCGTTTGGTCTAGTGGCTAAGTGCAGAATTCAGGATTCGATTCCCATGAGGGCAAAGTCAGTGTTTATCCAGCATCATGACAAAAAGTGGGAAACTTCAGTTGTTAGCGTACCTAGGTAGCGAAGGCCGGTAAAACGGTGAAGAACCGCACAATACAAATCCATACAAAACCACACGTCCCACAATACAAATCGCCGTCTGGCAAGCCTGGCCCTTTACGGGGCTATTGCGCCATAGTTACTTTAGGATAAAGACAGACACGGCGGTTTTAACTCGAAGCGTTTAACGAGTCGTCGCCTGGCTCGACATGTCATGGACTATATCATAATAGTGTCGGTAAAGTGAATAATGTGAGGAATCGAGTCGGTTTAACTTACCCGAAGTTACCTGAAGCCACCCGAAGGGTGTTTTAACTTGTTCAGATAGCTCTGTTCAGACACGGGCGTTTGTTGACAAATGGCTGGTGAAAAATTTGATGCCGAAAAGCTGATAAACGAAGTAGAAAATCGACCGGCACTTTGGGGTATGAGGAAAAAGTATCCCTTCTTTGTTAGCTTATCCTGGCAAATTGTAAGTAACTCATCAAAAGTACCTCGCGACATCCTAGTGATGAAGTTGAAAATTTTTTCATCGTCTCTTTGTAGTTCAGCAAACAACGTATGAAAATGCCCTTTTTGTTGCCTTTCTTTGATAATTGGATGTATCTACATTCTTCGTTTAATTTTTTTTTATAAATTTTCTAATGTAAATAGAATATTGACAAACACACCACGTCGTCCGTACTGCAAAGCCGCATCGATCACTGCGCAAATTGCTTAATAAAACAGCTCAATGTGGTTTGTTAGAACGCTACCGACTCGTGAAACGCTTCGATTAAAACCGCCGTGTCTTTACTCTTAGTCTATTGAATATTATAAATTCAGTTGTGTCGTGTTGTTTACTAAAGCAACTTTACTAAATTTTTGCTTTCTGTTTACTAAAGTTGCCCCGGTCTGAAGATCAAAGTGTCCAATAGGTAATAACATTAATTAATAGTAAATAACACTAAGATCTTTGGATTGTAGCCGCATAGTTTGATAGAAACAAAGCCACGTTTCGCCAAAATTGTACAGGATTATTCAGGATTGTTAACTTGTATACTAGACAAACATTTTATTATTATCTTCATTGAGTGTTTAAAATTTGATTTTGAATTTTGTTTATAACATTTTTCCCCCCCAAATTTGTAGATTTTTAGTGGGGAATTTGTGGAAGCTACATGCTCACTTTTCCCTTATTTGTTGGTTTTTCATTTTAGTTTTTTACATCTAAACATATAATTATGAAGTCAGTTAAATTCCAAATTTCAAAGAAATTTGTCAATAATTGTAATATGTAAATTACAGTAAGAGAAAGTCCTTGTGAGTGTTCACACTGGAGTTGTTTGAATAGATATGTGAATTTCACGTAACGAAAGTTTCTGAGATCAATCCACACTTTTTTCTTTTTTAAATACCCCAAAAATCGTGTTCGGCTTAGATTTGAACTTAGTTTTTTTATAAAAAAAAAAAAAAATCCCTATGTTTTCCCCCTAATTTCTTATAATCAGGGACAATTTTTTCCTAATTTATTATAAAGGTTTAACAATAACACTCACACAACTTTCTCTTACTCCTGTTCTCAAAATTATAATTGACAAATGTTAAGTTTGTGTGCCAAATTTAACGAAATTCGTCGAAAACTGAAAAAACTGTTCAGTAAAAGCGCACTTCCGGTTTACTAATTTTCTTAAAATTCGGAATTTTGGCCATCTATTTATTTCTAATTAATTTTCATTGGATGATAGAATTGTATAATCAACTATAAGAGGAAGCTGTAATCCCACTCCCTCCACTAAAAGTGCTCTTAAATGAATTTTCCTAGAGAAATGTTTTAAATAAAAGATTTAGATCTTTGTATGTTCAGTTTATATAAGAAGTTTCAAGAAAATCGTCGGAGCCACTTTTTGAGGAAATCGCGAAAAAGTGAAAAAATTATTTAGTAAAGTGGTAAAGTAAACGCACTTCCGATCATCCGATTTTTCCAAACCCTGAATTTCAACAACATATTCAATTTTAATTAACATTATTTAGATGATAGAATTGTTTAATAAACTGAAATAGCACTTTAAATGAAAACCTAATCCCACCTCTCCCTTAAAAGTGCCTTTAAATGAATTTTCCCGGAGAAAAGTTTGATATAAAAGTGGTAGCTCTTTGTATGTGTAGTAGATACAACAAGTTTTAAGAAAATCGTTGGTGCTATTTTTGAGAAAATTGCAAAAAGTAAGAGCCCTTATGAGAAGGGGGTGGCTGGAACAACCGCTAAATGGATGATGGAAATGCTGTCCACAAGAACGGTAGAGACTGTGGAGGGCTCACGGACCATCCGCTCCCGCACTACTCGTGGCTGTCCGCAAGGGGGGTTTTGCCACCCCTAATGTGGAGCCTGGTGGTGGATGAGCTCCTCTGCAAACTGACAGACCTCGGCATTGCCTGTCAGGGATATGCTGACGATGTCGTCATTATTGCTAGAGGGAAGTTTGAAGAAACTCTCTGAGAGGGGGTTAGATGTCACTAGTGGGTGGTGTGGCTCAGTGGGGTTGAAGGTCAATCCAATCCAACGAAAACCACTGTGATACCCTTCACTAGGAAAAGAACACTCCCACGCCTGAAAAATATCCGGCTAGCCGGAGAAGAATTAGGGTGGGAAAAGGAGGTTAAGTACCTAGGGTTAGTAACTTTTGATAGTAAACTCCTATGGAAGAAATACATTGAATCAACTGTTAATAAGGCCACTAGCGCCCTGATGATATGTAGGAGGATGGCGGGCAAATGCTGGGGATGCCCCCCGAGAATCCTACGGTGGATGTACACCATGATGGTGAGACCAGTTATCACCTATGGGGCAGTGGCATGGTTTAGGAAGACCAAAGTAGTATCGGTCAGGAGAACTCTTGACAAGGTACAGCGGCTCGCATGCTTATGCATGACGGGGGCTATGAGGACTTGCCCCACCGCCGGGATGGAGGTTATCCTCAATCTGTCACCTTTGCACCTAGTGGTGGAAAGGGCGGCGAAGGGGGCCCTTTTTAGGATCTCTAGGGGTGGTGCAGGAGGGGAGGGATGGCTGGGGGTTAGAGAGTTGGTATTCTCACCTTTGGGCTCCCTCATCTGGCGCCTCCCTAGGGATGGCATGGTTAAGAAATACAGCTTCACTAAAAAATTTTTCGTCGAAGCTGGGCACCAAAAGTGGGTGGAGCGAGGGATCCGCTCTGTTGGGCATCAAGGAACATGCCATAGTCGGTTAGATGTAATAATTAAAATTAACAGAAGATAATCTATTGTAACATACGAAAAATAGAAATTATGCTCATTGAAAGGTATCTCTGTTATAGAAGGCTGTCGAAAGAGGGCGGTGTGCGTAATCGAGAAACGAAATAAGAATTTAATTTGTTAGCGGAAAAGTTTATATCAGATACTACTCTTTTTTCTTTACAGAGAGTTTCCTTAGAACTGACCATTTCTCTTTTGAACTATTTGCCTTCACAATCATTAGCTGATAGTACGCAATTTTAGCAGAACGAATCGAAGACTGAACCTTATTTCTACATCTCTTGTACTTTTCATAAACAGTTTGAGATCTGGATCTGACGAAACACAGACGTAACCTGTTGCGTTCCCGCATTAGGGTACGTATCTCTGGCGATACCAAGGGGGCCGGAGGGCGTTTAATTATTAACTTTTTTGAAGGCGCATATTTATCCAAAATTGAACTTAAAATTTCGTTGAAATAGGTAAGTTTCATATCCAAAGAATCTGCTTCAAACAGCGGATTCCAGTCAAGAGAAAGACAGAGACAGCGCGACAGACACACACACACACACACATACACACTCAGACCATTTGCTAAAAACCACTTTTTTGGACATGGAGGATCTTAAAATGGATATTTCTGGTGAAAACTCGATATCGGAAATTTGACACGATTACAATACTTACTAGGAGTAAAAACATCCTCTAACCAAAGTTGTTTTTAGAAATTGGTATGTTTGTGGTCAGCATAAATCAAAAATGGAAATCGCAGAGAGTTCAAACTTGACCTGTAGTTTAAGTATTTTGTCAGCCAGTAGAGTCCAGACAAATAAAGTTTGTACAGAATCAATCAACCGGAAGTACCATTTACTCAATGGATTTTTCGGTTCTTTTTTTTTTCTTGCGATTTTCTTGAAAATGGCTCCAAAGATTTTCTTTGAACTGCGTATGTATATGTGAACTACACATATAATGAACTACAACTATTATTTGAAACATTTCTCTCGAGAAAAATTATTTGAAGGTGACTCTTAGCGCCATGGGTTAGGGTTACAACTTCCTCTAAAGTGTTATCTTAGTTGATTAATACAATTCTATCCACCTGAACAATATTAATTAGATATAAATAAATTGCCAAAATTCCGAGTTTTAAGAAAATTAGTAAACCGGAAGTGCGTCTTTACTGACGAGCTTCTTTTTTTTTCCAGTTTTCTGCGACATTCTCTATTAATAGATTTTATTAAATTTGTTATACTAACAATGATTATAGAGATCATTTAAAAAAGTTTTTGGTTGAGAAGGGAGGGTTTTTACGTTTCCCACAAAAAAAAACCAAAACATTTTATTAAATTTAGGTTCTCCCATTGATATAAAATTAAAAAAAAAAAAATTAAACATTTAGTAAGAGAAAGTCGTGTGAGTGTTTCACCTCAGATTGTTGGTTCACAAAAACCTTTTAAAAATTTATGGTGCGGCTTAGATGGGGGGGGGGGCTAAGGATTGACAAATAATGTAACAGTTTTTTTTTTATATAATATTTATATACAATTTACTTATTTCGTGTTATATTATAAGAAAAAATTTAGAATTATATTGATGATATATGCTTATAATCTGTTTGGGAAATAATATGAGCGAAACAGCATGAACTTAAATGAACACACTCACTTCACCTGCTCACATCAATAAAATGAGAGAAGAATCAATAATAACCGAATACATAAGTTTTAACCTTTTTTTTCGAAACATCGACTAGTGCATCATAGATTAGAGTAAATTCTCCAACATAATCTAATAACATGGTATTCAATTTTAATTCAGAATATGCCTTATAGAGAATGCTGCTTTATAATATTTGTGTATTGTGTGTGTGTGTGTGTTTCTGGTTGATAATAATGATGGATTGATGGAGATGAACTAGACTGTTTAATTAACTGCAACTCAATTACAAATTCAACGCCACCGAGATGAACGCTACATAACAGGCACTCTTGTCCATATTTATGTAGTAGTATTAGTCGTAGTGGAATGAAGCCCAAGCGGCTGTCGTCATTTTAGCTGCTGCATATGTCAGCGACGGCGGGTGACGGAGGGGGGTGCGAGAGGAAATGACAAAAGTCTCTTTGATGTTGTAAACCACATTTATCTGCCTAACCAAACGGATTACTAAAGCTTATGGATAATCTCATCAGACTAAACACAAATATAATATTTTACCTTGATTTAAATATTTCATTTCGTGACATTAGCATGTTACAACAAGGCTGTGTGCTGCACAGCTGGTCCAAAGTGATTAAAGCTAGGGAAAATTGGTGTTTCAAACAAAGGGTATGAGAAGTTATGGGGAACCTGGACCCATTGTACACAGAGTATATAGCTTGGTTTGCCCACTTAATCTTATAAGATGTAAATTAATAGTGACCAAACTTGACGGCCCTTGACGGCCTAGTAATCATCCCTTACTAAATATTGATGGAGAATTTCTGGGATATAGATGGATAGATTTATTTGCATATGGATTAATCCTTGCTAGATATATAATATATATTTATAAATGAAATAATTTATTAAAAGTAATGTTACTTAAACTTTAATCCCTAAGAATTGACCAAATTCGATATAAATACAGTTCATAAAAAACTTTGTTTACTCTTCAATCGACCTCAAACATGTATTTCTGGTGAAATTATTATTATTTGTCTGTGTGGAGGGACCAAAGCCTACGCTATCCAAAGTCCCACTGGGCTACAACTACCCAAAGAAAAACAACAAATCGGGTCTAGAACAAATATCCAGACGCGGGTCTAATCCACTAAGGTTCACCGTAGTCCGAACAAATTGGACAATAACATAACCTTAAAGGGAAATAGCCTAAGCTCTTCCTCCATAGACATCCTATTCCGTCCAAAAGTCCTGAACCTAACTTCCTCACAACCCAAGAATCTGTCATGGTGGATGGATGTTTCCTCCTCTGTCTCACAGACTCTATAAATGGATCCAGCATGAGCCCCATTACATAGAGATGTCTCTTTAAACCACTCCAACCAGATACCT